>JAYESA010000006.1:31747887-31930387 GCA_036927795.1 Iris macrosiphon
TAAAATGTAACAGAATAATTCTCGGATTTGTTTTCCGAGATAACCTTATTTGATATTGCCTATTTATTTCCATTGCATCATTTCTGGCATCTATTCTGTGGTTATCTGTTGTGGATGAGTTAGATTAGTCTGTGACCTGTAACATTGGATCTATTTCCGGCTAGACTACAGCTTAAGCATGCCCTGGTGGATCCATTAAATTGGGTTATCCATCGGTGCGTGCTGCTGGCCATTGCGCACGTGCTCAGTCCCTCGGCATTTTGGGACTGGAGCGTGACATTAAGTACAAACACTACTGCTGCTAGCTCCAAATCGTGAGTTAGATAGTTATTCTCGTGATGTCTGAGCTGCCAAGAAGCATACACTATCACTCTTCCTTGTTGTATCAAAACACATCCAAGTCCTTTGCCAGATGCATCATAATACACTGTGAATCCTCCGGAGCCTGCTGGAAGAGTAAGGATTGTGCAAAGATTAACTTCTTCTTCAAAGGCTGTCTGACATTCCGTCGAATACACAAATTTAACTTCCTACGTGTCAACCAATTTAATGGTACCGATATTTTAGCAAAATCTGACACAAATCTCCTGTAGTATCCTATCAAGTCCAGAAAACTATGCACTTCTGCTATTGTCTTCGGAACTGGCCAGTTCTCTACTGCTCCTCTACCTCTTTGGATCAACTGACACTCCTGCTCCAGAAATAATGTTCCCAAGAAAGTATATGTGATCCATCCAAAACTCACACTTACTAAGTCTTGCATATAACTGGTGCTCCCTCAAAGTTTGTAGAACTATCCTGAGATATTCTTTACGCTCCTCCTCATTACGAGAATACCCCAGGATATCATCGATGAATACTACCACAAATTGGTCTAAGTAAGGCATAAAAATATGGTTCATCAAGTCCATGAATATCGCTGGAGCATTAGTCAGTCCGAATGGCATAACTACGAATTCGTAATACCCATATCGTGACATAAATGATGTCTTCGGTATATCCTGCTCCCGGACTTACACCTGATGATATCTTGATTATAAATCTATCTTGGAGAAGACTCTTGCTCCACTTAATTGGTCAAAAAAATAGCAATCCTTGGTAATGGTACTTGTTCTCACTATCACTGCATTCAACCGTCTGTAATCCATACACAACCGCGTCGATGCATCCTTCTTCTTCACTAATACCGCCGGTGCTCCCCATGGAGATCCACTGGTCCGAATAAACTTTTTTGCCTTGAGTTCTTCTACGTGTCGATATAACTGATCAAGCTCTGATAGTTACATTGGGTATACCTTCTGGGATACTGGTTCTGCTCCTGGCATCAACTCTATACAGAACTCTACTGCTCTAATTGGGGGTAATCCGGGGAGATCATTGGAAAAGACATCCATGAACTCTTCAATTATCTTGGGCAACGGGTCTTCTTCCTTTGCTATTGTTGTGACTCCTCCCTTATGCGGGTCTCCTGCTATTCTGCTATGGACCAAACTCTTATAGACCGTGAATTCTAAATAATCTACCCTCAAGGCAGACTATCGTTGCATGAATGTCTCTCAACCAGTCCATGCCTAAGATAACTTCAAAGTTACCCATAGGGAACTCGATCAACTTTGCATGTAATTAATGCCCCAATACTACGACTGGACATGCTAGGCACACCCTACTAACTCTACGATCCCATTGCCAGTGAGTATATTCAGCCTCTCTGGCAATGCATCAAACTTCAATCCAATACTTATCATATATTGTGCAGATATAAATGATGTGGCGAAGCTCCAGAATCAATTAAGCTATGGCAGGAAAGGTTGTAACGGAAAATATTACCTGCCACTACATCGTCTGACGCCATAGCTTCCTCCAAAGATAAGGTGAGTGCCTGCCCGACGCCATAGCTTCCTCCGGGTTTGGCTATCGATTATCATGTCCATATTAACTCTAATATTGGTTGTCATCTCAACTTAGCACCCGTACTTAACTCTAAGTATGCCAGCGATATTAAGTCCATAAAATCTACTACGTCCATATTAAATCTGGCAAGGCTTGTCTCGAACTTATTACTTGCACTCAGGTGCGCAAGAAGTAATGTGTCCACAAAATCTATCACGTCCATATTACCTCTGATAGGGTTTCATTTTAAACTTATTACTTATACTCTCGTGCATAATAAGTAATAATAAGTTCACAAAGAGCCCCCAGTGGGATGTCCTCAAGGAAGCAAACAGTTTACGTCCATATTACCTCTGAAATATGAGTTGTCCATGTTCCCCATCCAAAGAAAAATAGCCGCGTCCATATTACATCTGGCTCGTTTCCTTTTCCTTCCACAAAAATATCAGGATCGTACCTAACCTCTTGGTGTGACTATCGATTAGCTCACGTCCACGTCACCTCTGAGCTATCATTTTACATCCTCCCTAGTGGAGATTGCCATATATTTCGTACCTATGAGCAAATCTCCTTACTTGACTATCGATTATCATGTCCATATTACCTGTGATATCGGTCTTCGTCTAAACTTATCCAAATGTACTTAATTATAAGTACGTCAGCTGTGTTAAGTTCACAAAACCTGTCACGTCCATATTACTTATGGCAGAATTTTATTTCAAACTTATTACTTGCACTCTAATGCGCAATAAGTAATAGGTCCATCAAAGATCCCCCGGGGGACATCCTTAATAAACTGTTGTGTTATACTATGTCCATATTACCTCTAGTATAAAACCAAAGTCCACAACATATAAATGACGAGTACAAAAGAGAAGTTCTGGAAAAAGATAAACTTTTTATTAATATTAAAGATCATGAGTACATACGTTGGAAATCTATTACATTTCAAGGGTTTTCATTAATGTTCAAGATCATGGAGTAAATGTGATTAAAATTCTACATTCGAAACTTTCTCCATCCAGGCGCCCCTCTGTGTTGTAGTTGCTACTGACACAAGTAGACCCAGCCAGCAAAGCTCAATAATTTTTGGTCATCCTACCATAATGCAAACCTCAGTATATGAAAAGACTCTATACTGATGAATAGCAAGGAAGGAGAAGGATCAGGCGCTCTACAACCAAGCGCGAAGACCGAAGACATGAATGACAATTAATCCAAATTCTGTCATCGACGTGGCAGGCCCCCCAACCAGTAGCAAGCCGCAAGAAAGGGGAGAAATCCAGCTAGCACGCTGCATGAACAAGTATAGCTCCGTGCATAAAGCATGATGTTCATCGTCTCCTGGATTAGTTCTTGGCGAACCATCATCGTCTCCTGGATCAGTTTTTGACAAGGAACCGCAGCATAAGGTTGTCATTCTCTTTGAATGACGGATTCTATAATATCCCTTCATGCTCCATCTTGGGTACCGCAAAAGGTGATAAAACCTGCATAAGAGAACATACATCAGTCTCCAACGAAGATTGCAAAAATGTACAGCGACAGCATGCCACTTCCAATTTACAGCCACGCGCAGGAGGGGATATCTCAAGATAGCCAAGTCTGCATGCATGGGCAAGATAAATTATCATCCATGCGGCCAAGCCACATATGGATTATTTCCTCATCCATGCGACCAAGCCACAGATAGGCTCTGCGAGCATATTGCAGATGACTGCACAGCTATGCGACATGACTCTGTGAGGGTGGGGCATGTGCGTATTCTAGACGATTTCTCATCCACGCTGCAAGGGAATGTACTCGTGTCTCTGTGTGTCCCTTCTACTATGACACCCGCTCTCACCTCTAAAGAGAACGCTAACTTTATGGGGCCACGGATCAACGTCGCTCCTGACAAACTCCTTGGAGAGATAAACAGTAGCCCTCGGCATATTCTTTCACAAAGAGAGGGGAGAAATCGAGAGATGAGAGTTCTCTTTCCTTCTCCCTAGCCTGCCTATTTATAAGCTCCTGGGGCGCATGTAAAGATTGAGGCGATGAACTAGGAAGTTATGAGGATGACCCTGATTTGCGTGATCCATAGTTATCTCCTCGAAAATGACCGTTGACTCCGAGTCCCCAGAAATCCACTCAAGGATCGAGCCGAATCCTGCATTAAATGGAGATTTGATAGCATGGCAAAGACTTGTCCATGCAACCCGCATTCCAAGCGGCCCAAAGTCATCTCTTCAATGCTTCTTATTCAAAGTATCCCAAAGTTATCAGTTTGAAAACTTTGAAGGGGGTCTTATAGAAGCGTGAAAAATCTGGATCCATGCGCTCAACAAATATGCGCCCCTCATTCGAGTCAAAAGAAACCAGGTCAGTAGATGACCATGCCGCAGGATAACCATACCGCAAAGAAAAAGTTGCATCCTTGTGTCCCAAACATGGGCTGACACAAAGATTATGTCTGACATAGAAATCCTGACAAAAAAGATTTTCTGAGCACTTCGAAAAATATATGCACACTAAGCGGCAAGAAGCTCTCTTCAGACTAACAATGACTTCTGACAAGCGTGCAGTGCCACATGTACGAGAACTCATGCGTCCAAGACTCCATGCGTTCCATGCATCACTGGCCCTATACGTTTTGAACTCCATGCATTCCATGCGTCTATGGCCCTATGCGTCCCAGACTCCATGCTTTCCATGTGTCTCTGGCCCCCTGCTTTCCAGACTCTATTCGTTCCATGCGTCTCTGGCCCCCTGCATTCCAGACACCATGCATCTCATGCAATAACATCTTCCAGTTGTGACTGAAATGATTGTATCCAGCTAAATGTAGGCTATGTGTCAAGCTGACCAAGTCATGCAAACAGAAGACAAGAACCGCCAAGATCTCCGCCAACAGTAAATCCCAACAAAATGTTCACGTGGAAGCCTTCCCTGGACTCAACCCATACTATGCGCCCATAGTTGTAACCGTATTCGGTTGAAGGAGTCCCATGCGGCCAACAAATAGACGGACATGCGACACCTATAGCCCATCAGCATGTTGGCTATAAATAGGAACAACTTTGACGTCCCAAAGGTTGGATTTTTTTGCTTTAGAGAAAGACCATACACTCCCAGAGAGCTACGTACGTGCACACAAGCTCAAGAGAGAGAGAAGAGAGCACCCCTTACTCACTCGTCGGACTGCCAACGGAGTAAAGGAGCCGCCATAACGCTCGATCTCCACCGCCACACTACCCAGATTAAATATTGTACTTAGAATGTCTGTTTAGGACTTCTCTGTACTTTTTGTTTGTTATTGAACGAAACAATTTTAATGGCAAACATGGGATTGCAGATCTTTTCTCGAGTAGAACTTAGCCTCTGGTTACCACTGACACATAGAATAAAGTGCGAGCATATAAGTAAAACTCAATCAAAAGGATCATGACCAAGCATTTCCTATGGCTTACTACGAATTAACTACCTAGGGTTATCACAAGTCTTAATTACTAAAATGCAAGTTGAGAAACTTCACACTACTACTAGCACTACAGACAACCCGGATGGCCAAGGGTACGCTTGTCTAGTAAAATTAGAGCATAGCAAAGACAATGCTAGCTAAAGAGATAGAAAACATAAACTTAAACATATGGAAGAAACATATACTGATAAGCACCACATTGCAACATAAAACATATAATCAAGTGAACCGCAACTCAACAACAACACTTGTCTTGTCTAAAAAGAAATCAACACTTGTCTTGTCTAGTAGTGCCGCAGCACACATCACATGGTAGGTCATGGAGCCCTTGCCTAGCAGGGTTGATCCATGCCTCATAGGTCCCTTGAGGATCGGGGTAGCCGGTAGTGTGAATGTCCTCCCCCCCCCCCCCCCCAATGATCTATATTAGTTTACTAGTCAATTATCTTATCATATTTATTTTCGATTCTCAAGTAGTAGACACTCGAGAATTATCCTAAAATGACGAGCTATGGGCACAAGTAAATCGTGAGACATTACTGAAAAATATTCTTGTAACTCATAACACACGATACATTGGGCAATACTCACACTCGATTGTCCAATGCCATGCAATAGATTAAGCACACGAAAAATATTCCTTGGTATCAAGAAGAACTTGGAGTCATTTCAAGTATATGGGGAAAACAACTTCCCAAAACTATATAAAATCATAATATTATGATAAGGAATCAAAATAGTCGAAAAAGGAGCAAAAACATACAAAAAGGGACAAAATGAACAAAAATAGCAAAAAACAGCCAACCGACATACCAGCGGTATACTGGCTGAAACTTAGAGAGTACATATATATAAAAATCGGCATACCTTCGATATACTGTAGTATATCGTTGGTATATTGTTCCGGGACAATAATAGAAACTTAAAATTTTCGTAAAACTTGTTTTGGCCGTAAAAGTCTTAATTTAACTCGAAATTTGGATTTTAAAAGTCAAAATTGAATAAAATTAAATTTTCTGCAACATGGGAGTTTTAAGTTTTACAAATTTTAAGTTTTGGCATATCAATTTCATGAAATACCCCCAAAAACATTACTTAGAAACCTAGATATGCTAAAAACCATTAATCAAAAAAATATATATCATATATTAATGTTGAAGTAAATATAATTCTATACATTATTAACTGAAAACATTTACCATTCCAAGAAAAACCAAATCCAAAAGAATCAAGATTTGCATTTATTTTGAACAAGATGTACTTGCCTTGAGTAGCTTCCAAGACACAAACCTAAGCTCCAACTAGGGTTTAGCTTCACTCCATGCTCCAAGAGCAACCTCCAAGCTCCACTCAAGCAAGGTCAAGATGTATATTGGGCCGGACCGGGCTGGCCCGGCCCGCGGCTCGGTTTGACCATTTTGACCGGGTTCGGGTTGGTCCGGGCCCAACCCGGTGGAGAGAGCGGGCCGAGCTGGCCCGACCCGGTTGGCTTGGCACCTGTCACTGCCCAATTCTAGAAAATAGGGTTATTTTTTTATTTTTATTTGGTGAATTATGTATTGTATTTAATTAATTATATTTATATTTATTTGGTGCTTGTCTTATTTTTTTAATGATTGTTTTAGGGTTTTGGGTAGCTTGGACCCATGTCAGACCCTAGTGGACCCATGTCCGACCCAGTCCACACCCTTGTGAGAATTATTTTGGGGCTTAGATATATATAAATATGGTAGATATCTATATTACCTAGCCTAGATTAATAACTAGGTATATAATTATTAGCTAGATAGCTAGTTAGAGGGGTTTGAGAGCGGTATCTCAAGACCTTGAGATACCGAGGTATCTCAATACCTTGAGATATCCAAGGTATTGAGTTTCGAGCGGGGTATTTGAGCAATAGCGTAGGAAATGTATTGGAATGATTTTTATATGTTTATGTATATATATTTACGCGTGCTAGCCTAGGTTTTAGCGAGTTTAGGCGGGGTGCGTGGCCTAGGGCGAGGTATCGGATACCGAGGGTATCCCGGTATCTCGATTAGGCGAGTTTGTGAGTTTAGTAGCTTAATGAACTCGGTTTGACCTAGAATTTCAGGGGCACCCTAGTTTGACCTAGCTTTGACCATAATTGTCCTCATTGACAACAAAAGTCAACGTTTGACCTAGTTTTGACCTAGAGTTGACTTTTTGGACCCCGGGTTGACTTTTTGACCCGAATTTTACCGGTTTGACCCGTTCGACCTAGAATAGCCCTAGAAGCCTGTTTTTAATTATTTTATATCAGTTTAAGTGCTTAGAATCCTGTTTAATTCTTGCTTTTTGCATTAGGTCCTTGCGACACCGGTCCGGATCTCGATCCTCATCAGTTGCTCAGGACATCAGGCGAGTACCTACCTCTGATAGTTTCCATTTCATGATAGCGTTTATATCACCTGTTCTAGAACTGTAATACTTGATTCTGACACATTATTATACGAGCTGGTACTAGTGGATCCCGTCATGAGATGCTATCCCCCTTACCGTGTTCAGCGGGTACTCTATCACGTGTATTTCATCATGTGCTTCGGGTATTGATTCTCATGTGCTATCATGTGCTTCTTGTGCTCTCGCCTTCGTGTGTGTGAGCTATTATCATGTACGTAGCGTGTTGTGGTTGGATCCAATGGTATTAGTGGGGGAGGGGAGTAGGAGTTGGTTATGTGATCAAAGCCAACAGTATTCATGTGTATGTCGGTTATGCAACTCACGCATAACGAAGTTATCGTAGTGTTTTTCATGTGCAACCTAAGCCGATCATATAACGAACTTGTGCTCAAGGCACTTAGCTAGTATTCATGTTTCTCACCTGCAGTTACTTTTCCAGTACTAGTATTGTTCTCCAGTTTACTTTGCAGCTACTTATTGTGCTCCAGCATATATTTATTTTCTGTGCATCTTGTATACTTTTCTATTGCTCGTCATATACACCTTACCATGTATTTGGAGATGCTTTCAGAGTTATGTACTTCGCTCCAGTCCTGACTGGGCATATTTTTTCCAGAGGATCCTGAGGACTATTGTCCGACGTTCTACGGGCCGGGTGTTGACGACTGTTGTGACCCCGTGACCGAGGAGGAGTGCGCCGAGGAGACACCGTTAGCACCCTAGTTAGTTAGGTGGGTTTCCTGGGTTGGTCCCAGTGTTTTATTTTGGATTATTGTACTTATTCTTTTGTGGTTGTGAGATATTGTAGCTATTATGGCCTTGGACTGTATTATTTTGGATTGTCTTGCTCTCTTGGTTCTGTTTCTTTGTTTATATCATATCGTGCTTATATTCTTCCTCTAGATTTTGTGATTGAGATTATTGATATATATATTGCGTGGTTGCCCTCCTTTTGGAGAGGATTTTGATATATATATTGCGTGGTTGCCCTCCTTTTGGAGAGGTCATGCCGGATTTTTTTGTGAGATATAGATAGATATGGTTGACCTAGAACGGATCTTTACAGTGTTCTACCGCCGATTCTGTGGCGTAGGCTGGACGTACCCACTGCTCATACCCAATTTTTGGGTGCGGGTCGTGACAGCACCCGACCCAGCCCGGACCGGAGACCTGGTCCGCGGTGGACCGGGCCGAACCGGTCTGGGTTCGGGCCGGATCACGGTCGGGACGAACCGGTCTGGGTCCGGGCCGGATCACAGTCGGGCCGGACCGGACCGAACCGAATTTTTTTAATTTTTTATATTTAGTTATATATATATATATATATATATATATATATATATATATATATATTATATATAATCTATATGATATAACTTATATGTTAATAAATTCAAGTTAAAATTATAGTTTTTTTGTTACTAAGTTAATTTTGTATAATTTAAAATTTATAAGTTATTTGTTATAAATTTGTTTGGTATAATTTATGTTAAAATATATATAAACATTAAGTAAGAAAATTTTATTTGATTTCTTTATATCAATATTTATATAACTTTAAGTATAAGTTAAAATCTAAATATTTAGAAGTTAAATTTTTTTCGTTTTTTTTTGAATAACTTATAAAAAAATGTGTAAATCTTTTTTTTGAATTTAAATATAAATTTATAACTTAAAATTTAAAGAAGTTATTTATATAAACATAAATAAGTTAAATGTGTCACGACCCGCACCCGAAATTTGGGCATGAGCCGTGGGTACGTCCAGCCTACGCCGCAGCATCGGCGGTAGAACGCTGTCTAGGTCTCAAACATAACACATCCTGTCAATAGTCTCAACTCCATACGGAGGACAATGATAATATGAATCCACAGTTTTATAAATATACTCAATCACAAGCTATATGAAAGTAATTGGCATGATGAGAAATGAGAATAAAGAGTTCTATCATAAGTCAACACAAATAAGTACATCACAAGGCCTGAGTCTAGATGTCCTCAAAAGTCACAAATAATACAACTCAAATCTCAGTCTAGTACAATAATACATGAAATAGCATAGTCTAAGTGCAGGCAGGTAGGATCTCCTCTAGGATGGGCAACTCCTCTGGGATTTCTGGTATAAAATCTTCCTCTAGTCCCGGGCCGTAGTAGGTGGAGCAAAAATCCTCCAAGTCCTCTGAAAATATTATCCAGTCATGATTGGAGCGAAGCACAAACACTAAACAGCAGTTTCATTTATGTTGACAAAAACTATTAAATAGTGTAAGGAATACAAGATGATATAAATACTGGAAATGCAGAGTACTGGTGAATATAAATTAGGCAATAGAACATCTAGCAATGAACAATATACAGTGAATGCTAGAACAAGTAAATCTGAAATAAAAAATAAACATCTGACGAAGTATTTGAAATATCAGTTTATTATGTGATCGGCTTGGGACGAGATCAGGCTGGTTACATATGATTAGCCATGATTCTTGTAAGTCAGGCTAACCATCTGGTTAGCTATGATGCATATAATGGTCAGGCTAATCATATATAACAGCTATGAAGCATGTAATGGTCAGGCCGCACACGACGTGAGATGTGGGGTGAGCTATGATGCATGTAGAGTTGGATATGATCACATAATCTACCAATATTTCCTCATCCCCAGCTAGCACGATGGATTCCAATCACGACTCCTCATGACGGGTATCTAGGGTGCTAACCCGTGTATCCACAGTTTCAGAATCAAGTATGTAATACAACTAGATATATAGAAGTAATCAACAAAAGCAAAAACTGTCAGAGAATGTACTCGCCTGTGGTCCCGAGAAAAGTACGAGGATCGATGCCCAAGATAAAATCACAGTGACCTAATTATAGAATATAAATGTCAAAATAATATCCTTGAATGATAATTAGGTCAAATTATGTAAATAAGTGTTTTCTAGGTCCAACTAGGTCTAAATAGTAAATTCTTGGTAGCATCAGTCTACACCTAGGTTTCTAGGTTGATTTCCAAGCTAAGCTAGTTAATATATCTATATTAAAATATATAGTTATCTTATATCCATGTATACCAGGGTTATCTAGTATCTAACATACTATAGACCATAACTTGTTATTTCTGATATTACCTTAATACCAACTCACTGAACTCAGACCTACACCTCTACACACCTACACACTAAATTAAAATTTACTGCTCACACACAGACACACATAAGCTACACACACAGTCACATACTGATTCCTGTCTAACTGATACACACTCTAAAACTTAGGAATACACAGGTATTCATACTGATGTTTAACACAGGGACACACCTACACACAGGTTCTTAAGTTCTCACACTCACATAGACACAATAGTTCTATGGCACACACACACACATAGTCACATTGATACACTCTGAGCTACACAGATACACAGGTATTCACTCACAGTCCTCACTGAGACACTGGTTCACACACATAAGTTTTCACTGATTGCTCACACAGGTTGACACACAGCTACACTAGACACATTAGAACTAACACACAGTCACACAGGTATCTACTCACTGATACTCTAGACTAACACTGACTGGGACACTCACACATAGCTATCTATCACACAGACACACAGATACACACTGATCTACACTAATACTCTACACAGGAACACACACACATGTATTCACTGCTCACTCACACTGGTAGACACTCAGATACTCACACACTGGCTTACACAGACACTCCTAATACCTAGACATATTGAGACACACAGGTACTCACTCTGTACATACATACACACAGGGATACACTCACTGGCACTTGCAGATACCTACACACAGTGAACTTAATTCCTACACTGCACTCACACTTCTCAGATACTGATACACACAGATACTGGGTTCTAGGATACACACACACACTCACACATAGCTCCTGAATACACACATAGGCAGACACTGCTACTCACAACACAACATTAACACACACCACATCACCTACAGGCACATACACACACACAGTGCTACACACACTGGCACACAAGTCACACAGGCACTCAAGTTCTCACACTGAGACTAACAAAACAGTCACTAACCCTCAGTTCAAAACTGATACACAAACACACAGATACCTACATAGGCACATACATAAACATGTTGACACAGCCCCTGGACTGCTACTACACTACTAAACATCACTCACACATAACTCACACACAGGAACACACACTGGCTCACTCACAGGCACCTACACCCTGAAACACAAGTTCACTGATACACTAACTGTCCTCTCTTAACCCCTAACACAGGCACACACTCACAAGTTACACTCACTGCACAATATACAGGTATTCACACTGATACTGAGGCACACATATAGTTTTAGACAGATTTCACACTGGCACACACTGAAACTCACACACACTGGTATTACTGATACAGAAACTCACTAACACGACGCAGGTTACTGAATGCACACATACTGGGATACTGAGACACATACACTGATACTGGTATACATTGACACACACAAGGTGCATACACAGACACTCTAATACACTGAAACTCACCCAAAGCTCACTGATACTCACGGGTTGCACACACAGATACACAGGACTCTACACAAAAAACACAGACACAGAATTCCCCCAGAACCCGACTGCACAGTGGAATCCTCAAACTCTCTGCACAGTGTGTCCTCACTCGACTGCACAGTTCATCTCCCAATTCATTCGACTGCACAGGAAACCAACACACAGCTAGCTACACAAGTTATTATATTATGTATATAGTTTGATATATCAAAATATGTAGAAATTTGAATACGTTAGCTAGGTAAATCCCTAATAAACATATCACTAAGCACTTGGTGTGCTGAAATCGAACCCATATTAAAATCCCCTAAAAAACCCAAAACGAAACCCTAAAACGAGATCTAACCCTTCTCGTTGGAGGTGTAATCGGTCTACTAGCAAACCCCTAGGGTTAGGGTTCCTGAAATTTGGGGAAACACCCGTAGGTATACCAAAACTCTAATTTCTCCTAGGTCTTCATGTAGAACCCTAGAAATCGAAATCTATACCATTCGGTGGATCCCTAATAGCCAAACACAACAGAAAAATAGAATTAAAAGGGTTAAAAATCAGATTTTCACCTATTGGGAGATGGTTTCCCAATGGAGGTTCTCTTTCTCCAAGTCTTCTTGGTCCAAGCTCCTTGATTCCCCTTTGATGGAGGAGGAAGGTGAATGCCTAGGGTTGATTCTAAAATTTGTGGGGTGAGGGAATGGTTTTTCAAATGGAGGCTAGGTTTAGGTTTTCTTCATGAAGGAATGGGTTGAGGGAGGCTCCCCTTCAATATATAGGCTAGGGTTAGGGTTTCAAATACAAGGGTTTAATTAACCCTCCATGTTAAGTCATGAAGAAATTAATTAAATAGGGTTTAGTCATTTTTAGGGTTTGAGATTCAAAAACTAAAATTAAAATTTAGGGTTTCACTATGGCTAGATTACAAGTTAGGGTTTAGCCATTAGGGTTAGACCTAATAGGATTTTTAGGGTTTAACCTAAAACCTAATCATCAAGAACACCTCTTTGATATTTAATAAACTCAACACACTAATTATTTACATGATCAAATTAAACAGGGAAAATTACACTAATGCCCTAATCTGGAAATGTGGTAGTGACAAAATGTAAACAACTTAGAACATTAAGTAAGAAAAAACTAAAAAAAAATTATTAATGACAATAAAATTATAAATGTATTATAACATTAAGTAACAAAAAAAATAGAAACCTGTAAATGATATTTTATTTGAATAAAGCTTGTAAAAATGTACAAGTCTTTTCAAAAAAATTTGTTGTCCATCTTTCGTTAAAATTTATTGCTCAACTCCTCCTTCATAGCGTCATCCATAGTAAGAGATTGAAAGTCCAGCCCTGAGATATCGACACTTTTATCTCTTGAGTCTTTCTTTTTTAGCACAGGTCCAATCATAAACGCAGACACAAGCTTCCAAAATATCTGACAGCAACTGACTCCTCTTCTTGCTTAGCATCCTTGAATCTACACTAAAACAAGATTCTGATGCTACCGTGGACACCGGGACCATTAGAATATCAAGTGCTATAGAAGAAAGTACATGATAAGTTTTTTTGTGTCTCTTCCAATATTCTTAAATTGAATAATAAATTAAAGAGTCATCTTCATCTTCTTCATAAGAATTTAGATATAAGGACAATTCTTGAGTGGGTTGGGAAGAATTTTTTTTGTTTCTTCCTTTGTAGTACACTTTTAGCATATGTTAATTTATACACAAAATCAGAGCTACTACCTTGAGCAATTGTACCGGGTCGGGTGGATACAACTCTTTCTTCATATAACGCAATTAAACTATCTAAAACATCCTTAATTTCTACTTTCAAGCTACCTACGTCAACTCTCCTATTTTCTTTAAATTCGTCTAATAAAATATACACACCATCTAATTTAATCTTGGGATAAAAAATTGAAGCCACACAATATAGAAGAAATATATTACCCCAATATTTTTTAAATTTGGATTCTATTTTGGAAACCATATAATCAAAACCAGGGACATTTCTATATCTAGAAAATAAATGAGACATGTTAAGAATTTCTGTTAAAGCTAAAAGAGAAGTTGGATAATAAACTCCAGATAGAAAGGTTATAGTATTGTAAAATAATTCTAAAAATTCAAAAATAGAAGTAGTAATTAACCAATTATTCTCAGTTACTTGATAATCAAAACTAGGATTAACATTACAATAATGTGTAATAACATCTTTAAACTTCATGGAAGATTTCAACATTAAATAAGTACAATTCCATCTATGTGGTGCATCCTTAACAAATCGTTTAAAAGTAACACCATATTGTACACATAAAATTTTAAAAGCTTGTTGTCTACTTGCAGAAGTGTTCAAACTCTGTAAATATAATCTAATATTTTCTAAATTTAGTTGAAATAATTCAAGACATTCTTGTACAATCAAATTAATAAGATGACAAGCACATCTAACATGAAAAAGTCTACATTCTAACATAGGCATAAATTATGTTTTCAAAACATTAATAGAAGAAGTGTTATTACTAGCTAGCATTATTAAAATAAATCAAAAATATTTTATTGTGAATATCATATTCACGCACAAATTGTATTATCGCGCCACCGATTACAGCGTTGGTATGTGAAAATTCTAAAGGCCTTAGACAAATAATGTATTTTTGCAACATTCACCTTGGATCTATATAATGTGCCGTATGCAAATATAAGCATAATTTTGCTTAGTAGTCCATATATCAGAAGTTAGAGCTAATTTACTAACATACAAAAAACTTCCTTTCAAAGCAGCCTTATCTTTTGAAAATATTTTAGAGCCTCTGCTCTACCAGTAGATCTAGAAACTTTAGAAAAATAATGATTAAGGGTATTACTTGCATAATTATAATAGAAATCACTCTCACCAAATGTAAAGGATTGTTCCTCACAAATAATATATCTTGCTAACTCAGTCTTGTTACGAGCATCAGAATAAGTAAAGTTACCTATAGAAGATCATTGACCACCGGTACTTAGTTGTGTTTGTCCAGCCTACAGTTTCACGCTCAAATCTTTCGCAGAATCGGCCGTCCCCGCTAGGTGCGAATCACCGCGCCAGCACTCCACCAGGATGATCTGGAGCCTTGGAGCATTGCATCCAGAGCTGAAGCACATATACAGGAGATAATATGGGAATATCGTCTATGTATCATTCCATAATTATAGCCACTTGGCACACTTTTATTATTTCGAGAGAGAGGACTTGAGCGACTTGTAATCTCGGCCTAGCGCCGCTTGTAACACTGATTCAATATCAATAAAGTGCTTATTTTACTTCCATACTTGTGTTATTCAATGCTTTCGCTATGACAACCCTGTAAACTTGTTACCAATCGCCTGTTTGTTTCTTATTCTGCTACATTCGGACTATCTGTGCGACTCTGTGGCTTAGTTATTTTACCGCCTGTTCGGATTCATGGCCTTGTACGGGCGCAGCTTGTGCTCGTACGGCATCACGTCCAGATGGGAATGATGGTCCTGCGAGAGCGCTGGCGCGGTGATTCTCGCCTAGCGGGGACGACCGATTCTGCGGAAGATCGGGGCATAACATATTGGTATTAGAGCATGGCTTTATGTCTTTGGACTTCGTATCAATTTTCTCAGTTTTGAAAGCTCGTTCTTGGGTTATGTGCATACGCTCTCTCTCGTTGACCCATTGGGATGCTCTATATAATGAGTCTAAACATTTTCAAAAACTGTATGTGATTGATCTGATTGCTTGAATGGGATAGTTATGCGAAGACCCTTATTTTGACCTTTTTCAGACTTTGTAGGATATACTCGTGCTAGAATTGGCAAGTTTTATGCGAATTTGAATACCTATACGTGATTACCAAGCTGGTTAGTATGCGAGATAGAATATTGTTCGGACAAGCTATGCACACAGTCTTTCGGCTAAGTTGTGTTGAGTATCGCGCGCCAAGACCCTTTGGTGCGAGCAAGTTTGGGAGCGAGATTAGGATATCGTTCAGGAAAAGATAAGTCATAATTATAATGGCAACCGATAAAAACCTTATCAGTTTATCGCTAAGGCGAATTTAGTAGATCATGCTTAGATTTTGATAAATAGCTCGGACGGTATTTCGTGTCGGCACATACAATCAAATATGTTTACTTGGATGACTGTCAATAGGAATATATACGAGACTAAGATTTATCGAGGCGATGCTTAGGTATCATGCATGAATTCTAAGGAACGACTTGGTGAATATGCTAGTGAATGATACGAACACGATTGAGAATTTATTTGGATGACTCGATTCATGAGTGATGTATAGATCATTTAGAAAAATTTTAGGTGAATTCATAGGTCTCGTGTGATAGTTAGTTTGAATGATTATGAAGGTGTTGAACAAGTGATAAGACTTATATCGAATAGGGACTCAAGGTAATGGAAATCAATATCTTGGTCAAGAAAACTTGATGGATCGTACGTGCGATTTTGAATTGAATAAAATGGATTGAACTTGAGTAGGATATTGCTCGATAGAAGTTAACCTATGAATAGATATTATGGTTTCGATTTAATATACTTGGCACGGTATCGATAATTGAAAGATAGCACGGAATGATCAAACGATAATATTAAAGTTGGATGATTTTGCTAGACGAATTATGATCACGGCATGAACATATATCACTTGAAGGATTATTTATATCTTGGATGGAACAAAGTATAATTATAAGGTGTCTTGATTGTTTCGATGATAACCATAACGTTCTTGTCTTGTGCGAGCGTAACTTCATGCGCATACATGCATTATGCCCGAATTAGGATAATTATCCAGTCGGAGCGTTGGCGTGGTGATCTCACATCCAGCGAGGATGATCGGGCTTGCGAGAGACCGGAGCGTGACAATTGAAGGATCATCTTAACTTGTGGTTCAACACGATAAGACGAGTTTGGGAATACAAGTGAATCAGAAGTGTTTCAAGGATGAGTTAGTCTAGAACATGGAGTAAGACACGCTTGATGGTTTTATGAACGAATACGTGAATCATGTTGGACGACTTAGAGTTATGATTGAGATCAAAGATTTAGATTGAATCATGGCTTGGTGGTCTAGACTTAGAATGGATATATGGGTTCTATCAAAATATTTTGAGGAGATAGACAATGTGAATTGCTAGGCTTGATATACAACATGGATATATCATGGATTTGACTGAACAAACCCTGTACAAATGAACGTGTTAATGTGTGTAGGGTGATATATGCTCGATGTTTAGAAATCTGAGTGGAACGAGCATGGGTAGAATATTTCGTGCAAATAAATAATGGTTTTACCTTAGGAATTGGAGCGAGCATCGTACGACAAATTTGTACGATGAGTCGTGAGCATGAACTGTACCTATGACCTTGTGAGCTGACCTAGTAATTAGGCAGACGACCCTATGTCGAGTGAAAGAACTTGTGTGACCGACTTCTTTAGAGTATTGCTTGAGCAATCTATAGAATTAGGGCAGGAAGACTTAGAATTAGACTTGGAACGGTAAGTGTGTGCTATGTTTGACACAAACGGAATGGACGATAGGATATGGACACTAGCTGGTAGATCGGATAGATCGTGCTTGACGGTAATGCAATGCTTTATTTTTAGTTGAATTGAAATGGCTTGGATTTTGATTGACCCCGCTGGAGGTATTATTGTGATTCGTAAGACGAGAACCCTTAAGATTTTCGCAAGTAGCTTGTCCGACTTCACTATCGCAAGTTTGGTTGAATGCATATGTTTGAGGGACACCTTGAACGTGTGCACGATCTAAGACTCAATGATATGTTGAACTCGAGTGCAAAGACTTCGTTATCGCTAAGTTGGTTGACATGCATATATTTGAGGGACGCTTTTAATATATGCACGATCCAGACTCGCGATATGCTGATCTCGAATGGTAGTGCAAGTGAATATGCTAGATTCGTATGGATGAGTATGACAATTTGGATAAGTTTTTCTCAGCCTTAGATCGTCATTCAAGATGGATCATAACGTACACCGCGTTAAGCGATATATGTTCCACGCTAAGGCACATTAGAGATCGAGTCAGAGCTTGGATTGAATGATAGAGTCATTCAATGAGACAGACCCAACACGCGATATGGATTGCTATGCTTGAGATAGATTCGATAGTTTCGATAGAACGGTTTGCGCTCAGGAAGTATCAAGAAAGAGACTCGTTTCGCTCAAGCAGAGAGCCAATTCAAATGGCGCAAGTACAACGACCCGACCCATTTTTCTTAGTGAGAATACTTGCTTGAGGCAAAGGATTTCAGATTTAGCCCTTCAGGAGTTCAGACTTAGACTTTCAAAGGCTCGTTCGGAGTATCGCTCGACCGAGATAAATCATCGCTAAGGTGGGTGGCTATGATGAACTTATCTTTGCTTAGCCTGCACAATTAAAATATGGACGATACATGCTAGTCGCTACCCCTTGCATGCTAATAAAGAATTCAACGCACCTAGCTAAGGGAATAACCCCATCTTGTATTACTTGTGTTAGAACATGGAAATAAAACTTGGCTTATAATCGGACCCTCGCATGCTACCTTAGCTTCGTGCTAGTAGACTCCTCTAATGCTTCGAGTAGCTTATATATATATATATATATATATATATATATATATATATATATATATATATATATATATATATATATATATATATACTCTTCATAGTGTATGGCTCCAATTGTTTACACTGCTCTCCTTATGGATTATGTCACCCGAAAGGCTCCTGTACGGTTTCACTCCTCGCACTACCCCTTAGACCCGTGCAAACGTAAAGGCTAGGTTTATGTTCTAAAGTAGACTATGTCGTAAGTTTTCTTATGCTTATGTTTCAACACTTTTTCAATGCTTGTCACATAATTTATGCCACAATCAAGTAACATTATCTTGCCTTGCATTCATCTATGTTCCTCGAAAGACTATCGAATAGTCGTTCCGTGTAAGTATGAACCTGAAAGTATTCAGGACCATTAGGTCACTAAGGCCGTTCTCGACCCAAGGAATTGTATTATGTCAATAAAGCAAGAATCATAGCTCATGGAGCATACTCGTTCTGAACAAGAATCAAGAATTAACATGTCGTATCATGAATCCCGTGAATCTGAGACCCTATACTTGCATGTCACGGACAACTTGTGCACAAGGTATATTCAATCTATTCCTGCAGACGATCTCCGGGGCACTGGGGCCAATCTGATCCGGACGAAACATCTGTTAGTCTGTCTACATCGGGCAGGATGGCGTGTAGTGCCTTGTGAACCTTTCCTTTATGCCATTCTCGCTCTTAGACTAAGTAGTCGCCTGTTTCGGGCAGGATGGATGTGACGCCTCGTTCCTTGAGTCGCATACCATTCTCGCTCTTGACTACAACCCATCCTTTATGGCTATGCCAGCGACTCCTGTTCATATAGATAAGCCATCCTCGCTTAGCGGCAATTCGCGTGCGAGTCATTGTATCGTACCTAGAACATGGAATACTGATCGAATATGAATATTATGTGCACACTTGTACATAATTGAACACTTGAACATCTTCTTCAATACACCTGAGTATCCGTGTAACTCGTGCACCTGAATCAGAATCCCGCCCGTGACACTTGTGTTTGTTTATGCATTTTTTTTTGAATTTCATTATGTATATACTCGTGCTTGGTTTAACTTGGTTTTCTTGGAAAGGGAAGGACGAATGGTAAGTTGGTAAGTCTCGTCGTGTTACTCTTATATCACACGACGCACTGCCACACGAGTTAGGCTTTTCATTTTGCCATGAAACTGATCCTAAGATAAGACTGGAAAGACAACTTAATAGATGGTGCAGAGAACCTATATAACGTGTTTGGATTTGTCGAGCGGGCGAGAAGCCTTTCCACCAGTGCATTCATGTACTGATAGCCCACCAAATTTCTTGTAGGGTACGAGAGAACCTCGTTCGGTCCGAAAACTCCTTCGTTCGAGCGAAGGCATGGAGTCGGCTCTGGAGCCTTGGAGCGTTGCGTCCGAAGCTGAAGCACATATACATGACATAATGTTGGAAGATCGTCTATGTATCATTCCACAATTGTAGCCACTTGACACGCTTTTATTGTTTTGAGAGAGAGGACTTGAGTGACTTGTAATCTTGAACTAGCGCCGCTTGTAATACTGATTCAATATCAATAAAGTGCTTGTTTTACTTCCATACTTGTGTTATTCAAGGCTTCCGCTATGACAACTTTGTAAACTTGTTACCAATCGCCTGTTCATTTCTTATTCCGCTGTATTCGGACTATCTGTGCGACTATGTGGCTTAGTTATTTTATCGCCTGTTCAGATTCATGGCCTTGCACGGGCGCAGCTTGTGCTCATGCAGCATCACGTCTAGATGAGAACGATCGTCCTGCGGGAGCGCTGGCGCGGTAATTCGTGCCTAGCGGGGACGGCCAATTCCGTGGGAGATCGGTGCGTGACAAGCAGTGTCTTTGCCATAGCAACTTTCATAGTGTCTTTTTAAAGTGCATGTGCCATCATTTTTTTCCATTTGTAAACCTGCTTACATTTCTTACATTCTGCAGCCTTAGGTATTGATTTTTGATCTTTTAGATCTAAAATTGGTGCGCCCTCACTATCAGTGACAAATATTTTTGTAAAATAATTCAACAAAAATGATTTATTTTTCTATTGTCAACATTTGTAGCCGTAACCATACTCCTAACTTCAAGAGGTGACATTTGTGTCGGTGGCACAAAATCAGGAATAGGATTATTTTCAAACATATTATTATAATAATCATAATTTTTAAAATATTGGTTTGAACCTTGCCTATCCATATTTTCAAAAAAATATTTTTTCAAAAAAATTTATAGCAAAATTAATTACTTTTCTACCAAAAAAGTGAGAGAGAGAGAGAGAGAGAGAGAGAGAGGAAAGAAAAATCCCAAATCAGAAAAAAAAATCGGTAATATTAAAATTACTTGTAACGTCTGCTAGAAGCCTCCAAAAAAAATCGTAAAAAAAGTGTTGAGAGGAAAGAAGTTGAACTTCAGTAATTGTTTTGCTTCTAAACTTAGTAATCGTCTTTCTTCTTAACTTTGTAAAAGAGGGAATAAATTTTGTAAGAGGAAAAAAATTGTGTTGTGTTTATTTTTCATAATTATGGTCTATTTATAGGAATTTTTTTGGGATCAAATGACCCCACATACCCTCAAAAAATAGTTGTTATAATGAATATTTTGGTCATTTTTAGAAAAATAACCAAAATACCCCTAAAACGTTCAAAAAATAGCCACTAAAATAGGGGTATTTTGGTAAAAATATCCCCCAACGAATATATATAAAAAAAAAAAATTTAACTCAGCCGAACCGGTTTTGACCGGACCTGAACCGGGCCGAGCCGACCGAATTAGATCCAGCCCGAACAAAGCCGAGACCCATAGGGAGGAGTGGGTCGGAGCGGACCGGTCAGTTGACTGGGTCCACACCAGGTTCCGAGCCGCCAGTCCTTTTACACACCTTGAAGCAAGGAAGAAGAGGGAGAGAAATGAAGAGAGAGAAATTAAAGAGAGAAAAGAGAGAGAGAGAAAATGGAGAGGTTAATATAGGATAAATGATTAAATGAGGGCTATAGGATGAGCCACCTCATTAATCCATGACTCCTTCAAGTAATCGCATCCACCCAAACAAAACAAAGTATCCATTGAAAAAATGATGACATGGTTAAAAGCCAATGTGTTGAAGTCAATAGCAGCCAGACAGTATACCGGCAGTATACCAGGCTCATTGCTAAATTCTCATTTGAGAAATCCAATGTCTTCGTTCTACACACGGGTTCTAGCACGGGTCTATGGTAATGTCAATGGGTATTCTATTGGTCTAGGGTAGTCTCACATATCAAAACCAAAATACATATCAAAAATACAAAACATGATACGTGAAAAAAAAAAAAAAGTCCATTATCGGAAGATTCATTTGCTTGAAACCCGTTCGTTGGACAATCCAGTCTTTCCTTTCCTGCTTCCCTTTGGAAGAGACAATGAAGGAACTCTTGGCATTGTTGATGACTTGGCCTGAGACTTCTGAAAATTCCCTCAAAGTAGACATAAGGCAGTTCACACTGTCATTACCCCCGTTCAAGAAGATCAGACTATCATCGGCATATAATAAGTGGGAAATACGTAGGCTGTTGCGCCTCCTAAGTTTAATTTTTAGAAAAAAATTTAAATACCAAAAATTCACAAATACGAAATCTGGGAATGAACGTGATAGTATCTCTCCATACAAAAATTTTCTATCCACAAAAATCTCTTCCTTCTCTTCTGATGGTGGTGGTCTAGGTCTGCACGGACGTCTCGACGGCAACGGTTGGACTTGGTGCCAGCATCTTGACGGCGACGGTCAGGCTCGACACGGAAGCCTCAACAACGACGATCTAGATCTACGCGGACGTCTCGACAGCTGAGGTCGAGCCTCGAGGACGACTGTCTGGAACCGCACGGACACCTTGACGACGGAGTTCGACCTCCGCGGCGGTGGTCTGTATCTGCTGCTGCTTCTTCTATCCAGTAATATTTACTTTGTTTAATTAGTTAGTTAACATTTAGTTAGTATTTAATTTCTCCAAATCCATACACAGCCAGCTATGGATTATGGATGTGAAAAGTTTGAAATTGTAAAAGAACAATGAGGAAACAAAAACGGGAAGAACATTAACAAAAATTCAAATCCACCTCCATTAGTTTACGAAACAATGGATTATATGAACTAACCAGTAACACACAATTATGTCACAGCCAAAGTGGATCCATTTGTCTACGGTCCTCCCAAAAATATCTCCCAACACCACCAGTGCACCCCACATCACATGCTCACAATTCTTCAATCCGTACGTGACACTTTCACGGGCTCTCGGCACTTGTGTCCCTCCCCATCTGCAGAACACAGCACACACCCAGCAGCACCCGCACCACACGACGCTGCATACGGAAGGAACCACGCATGCAAAAGCAATCAATCTCCATCGCTCTATTCATTCCTTCACACCCACAATCACGTACATAAAACAAGAAGAAAAAGGAAATATGGCTGGCTGGTTTGTAATTTTCGACAAAAGAGCATCTCCAATCCAACCCTTTGGAAAAAAAAAATTGCAAATCCAGTACTACTGTGAAGTAAAATGTGAAACTCATGTGATAAAAATTATTAAGTTGATTGCCTAATTCTAGATAATATAGTTGATAATGTCTTCATCATTTCATCAAATTATGAATAAAAAATATTAAAAAGAAGAATAAATTATCGTGAAAATAATAAAAAAAATAATTATCACAATATTTTTGCATTTGAAAAGCTTTTCTAATTCATTGTCTTTTGTGAATATAGTTTTGCCACTAAGGAAAGACATTGTCTTGGGTCTCATGGAATATAGGAATTACAACACTTTACCGGTGTCCGACTTTAGATTTGGAGATCTAAGATGAATTCTAAAAATTGAACCCTCAAAGCTTAAAGTTCATTGTTTTTTCATGAACAATAATCCAATAGTTTTATTAACACAACATTCAAAAGATAAAACAATAAATATAATATAATATAATATTTAAAATAATATATGTCATTATATAATAATATTAGAACGGAAGAGTTCCAAATAAAAAAATAAAATTAATACTCAAGACAATTAAATAAAAAGAAATGTAACAATGTTTCATACAGTTTATATGATAATAATAATAATAAAAGGAAAAGTATACACAGAGAGAGAGAGTGAATGGTAAAGGAGATTGAAAACGACTAAAGGGTAGAGAAGATTGAGAACATCAGACTATTAGAACGACGAAATGGAAGCATTTTAATAGCGATTGGATCAAATATTTTTCTTTATTCTGACTAACAATCTTGTCTCTTGGTATTTTAGTATATGTTTAGATATCATATAAAAAAAAATTGTGGACCAAAAGGATTAGAATAATGTGTTAGATATTTGTTTAGAATTGGACTTACATAAATTAAATAGTATATAAAAAAATTGGTGTCCTCTAAAAATTTGAACTTAAGGTAGTCGTCTCATAGGCATCATATCTAACTTCGAACATACATATTACAAGACAAATAGTGTTGGAGATGTTCTCACTCTATACATTCTTCAAAAAATTTCACCGAGAGCATAATATTTTAATCTATTTGCAATAAAAGCATGAAAGTTCAAAAAAATTCGGTGAAAGCATCAAAACGCCCTTACAAAGGACGTTTTGAGTTTTTCCGTCAAATATTGTTAACTCCGTTAACGGAGAAAAATAAATAAATAAAAAATTTATATATACATAAAACGTCCATTGAAAGGACGTTTTATAATTTTTACTAATATTTTAAACCTCTCTCCTCTCTCCTCCCTCCTCTCTCCTATTTCTCTGACGAAAAAAAAATTTAAATTAAAGTAAAACGCCCTTCACAAGGACGTTTTACAATTTTTTTTTATTTTTTTAATCCTCTCTCCCTTCTCTCTGTTTAAAATAATAATAATAATATTTAATGAAAAATGCCCTTAAGAAGGACGTTTTTCCTAGGAAAAACGTCCTTCACAAGGACGTTTTTCATTATTTTTTTTTCAGACTCTCTCTCTCTCCCCTCTTCTCTCCTGCTCCCCACTCCTCTCTCCTCTCTCCCTCTCCCTCTCCCTCTCCACTCTTCTCTCTCCCCTCTCTTCTCGACCGAATCCGCGGCCTGGCCCGCCACGACCGCCTCCGCCACCGCCGCACCGCCGCCTCCTCCTCCGCCGCCCCGTCTCCGCCGGAGGCGTTCGAGATGCCGGTGCGGTCGGGCGCGTACGCTGGCACGGGGCAGTACTTCGTGCGGGTGCGGGTCGGGACCCCGGCCCAGAGGTTCCTGCTCGTCGTCGACCCCGGGAGCGATCTGACGTGGGTGAAGTGCGGGTACGGGAAGAGGAAGTGTGGCGGGGGGGAGAAATGCGGGTCGGATCCTGATCCGGAGGCGGAGCGG
This sequence comes from Iris macrosiphon, assembly GCA_036927795.1. NCBI lineage: Eukaryota > Viridiplantae > Streptophyta > Magnoliopsida > Asparagales > Iridaceae > Iris > Iris macrosiphon. The sequence goes on from JAYESA010000006.1 coordinate 31,773,250, forward strand.
ATCTTCCGTGCGGACAGGTCGCGGACGTTCCTCCCGATAAGCTGCGGGTCGAATATTTGCCGGACCGATCTGCCGTTCGCTCTCACCACGTGCCCGACGCCGGAGAGCCCGTGCGAATACGATTACGGGTATGGGTTCATTAGCATTTCTCTCTCTCTCTCTGTGAAGGGGAGCGGGCGGACAGGAGAGAGGAGAGAAGAGAGAGGAGAGAGGAGAGAGGGGCGGGAGGATTAAAAAAAAAAAAAAAAAAATTATAAAACGCCCTTGTGAAGGGCATTTTATGTATATATAATTTTTTTATTTTTTTCTTCTCCGTTAACGGAGTTAACAATATTTGACGGAAAAACTCAAAACGCCCTTTGTAAGGACGTTTTGATGCTTTCACCGAAATGTTTTCAACTTTCATGCTTTTATTGCAAATAGATTAAAATATTATGCTCTCGGTGAAAATTTCCGTTTATTCTTTCACACCCACATTTAACGTAAATACAACAAGAAGAAAAAAGAAAAATATGTACAGTTTATAATTTTAGGTGAAAAATTTAAAAATTAATTTTTTACGTACTTATTATAGTGGAGTAGAACGAAATAGAAATATTCTTTGTTTAGGTCATTTGAAGAAATGAATGTTAGAAGTAAAAATTCTAAAATTTATTGTTGATTTTAAAGTAAAAAGTATAATTTTTTTGTTAAAATGGCATAAATAGTAAAACATTTTTTTGTTAAAATAGAGAACATGGAAAGAGCCAGTATTCGAACACATATGATTAAAATTTTGAGGAGGCCGTGATACTTACATATTAGAAAAAGTTGTGTTAATTTAACCTTAATAACAAAAAATATATAAAAGAGGAAGCGAAAAATAAAAAATTCAGCAGAGATAAAATTTAATTTTTATTTTATTTTTACAATATGAAAATTTGTTTATTGCTCGCTGTTGCATATCTTTTGTATCCACTATTCCTAATTTTTACACATACACAAACTCATACACTGACGGTTTGATCACGAGACCGTCCGTCTAGTCAGAAAGATTATATCTCTATTCGCTGACAACAAGAACCAGCTAAGTTCGGTAAATTCGAACTCATGTGTTTCATTTAAAAGCTCAAAGTGCTACCGCTAGAACTAACTTATTTTTTTTACATTAGATGATCAAACCAATATAAATAATTGCAAAATATTCTATCCAGTAATAAATATTAAAAAAAAAATGGAGGAGGAGGGAAAGAGGGCGACGGTGCTCCTCTTGGACTCTATATAAATCTGTCTTTGATACAGAGAAAGCGGTTCTACAACCAAATATCCGAAATAGAAATACAGATTTTTTTTTACTTTCGCTATCCAGTATGGAAAAAAAAAAAAAAAAAAGAACTTTCCATGTCAAAACTTATATTTCGTTGTAGACAAAATTTTCTTCTCATTTTGTTAACAAATCCTCTACACCCAAATACTTTCCGCGAACCAAACAGCCTTGTAGTTGTGTTTTATCCAAAATTATATTAGAGGATCAATCTTTGTCAAATCTTGTGTCAAAGTAGTTGCCAAGTTTAACACAACACAAAACAAAACGTAAGCAACTCCAATCCAAACGAAACTGATGATTAGGGATTGTAGTGGTAGTAGCAGGCAGTTCAAAACTTCAATTAAAAAAACAACGAACAAACAAACGAACAAACAAACAGTTTAGGTACTGATACTATGGGATTACAGGATTGAATTCTCTGCAGGTGGAGGCTGACTTCTGCTGCACCCCCCGGCAGAAGAAGAAGGCCGCCGGGCACCGGAACAGGCAGTTGTCGGCCAGGCTCACCGCGGCCGATCCTTCCTCCATCGTCTCCATCGGGCTCGGTATCGGCCCAAACAGGTAGTTCCCCGCCAGCAGCAGCCGCCCGAACGGCATCGCCCCCGCCATCCCCACCGCCCTCATCGCGTAATCCGCCGGTATCATCCCCGTAAACCTGTTCGACTCCAAATCCACCGCCGAAAGCCTCGGCATCGACCCTATAAACGCCGGCAACAACCCCGCCAGCTCGTTGTTCCTCAGGTCCATCGCCACCAGCCGGCTCCCTACCCCCCCGTCCCCCGGCTCCTCTATCGCTTCCAACCGGTTATACCCCAGCGCCAGCTGCTCCAAGGCCGGGTGCCGGAACAGCGACGCGGGCACCGCGCCCGACATCCGGTTAAAGCTCAGATCCAGGACCTGCAGCGACGGGAGGGCCGCGCCCCCCGGCAGGGCGCCGGCGAGGCTGTTGTTCCGCAGCGAGATCTGGACCAGGGACGGCGGGAGGGTCGGCGGGAGGGATCCCGAGAGGGCGTTGTCGCTCGCGTCGAGGTAGTAGAGCGAGGAGAGCAGGCTCAGCTGGTCCGGGAGCGCGCCGGTGATGTTGTTCTGCTGCAGCTCCAGCCGCTGCAGGGCCGCGAGGTTGCCGAACTTGCCCGCCATTGTTCCGGATAACATATTGGCGTCGAGGAAGAGTTCTTGGAGGGAAGGGGACGGAGGGAAGGAGGGGATGTCGCCGGAGAAGAAGTTTCTGGAGAGGGTGACGCTGCGGAGAGCGGAAGGGAGGGATGGGGGAGGAGGGGAGGGGATGGGACCGGAGAAGCGGTTGTCGGCGAGGTTGAGGGTCTGGAGGAAGGGTAGGGACCAGACGGAGGGGGAGAGCGGGCCGGAGTAGCCGGCCGGGTCGAGGGAGAGGTCGGTGACGCGGGAGTAGCCGGAGGGGTCGGTGGCGTCGCAGCGGAGGCCACAGGTGAAGCGGTCGGTGAAGGCGGAGGCGCAGGGGTCGGCGGAGAAGTCCCAGGAGGAGAGGCAGGAGGAGGGGAGGAGGGAGGTGGGGTCCAGGGAGAGCTTGAGCAGACGGAGAGCGTGGACGTCTGATGGGTGGGTTTGGGAGGAAGAGGTTAGGAATGGAGATGTGGAGAGCGTTAGGATCAGCAAGAGGAGGGGGGAAAAGAGGGCCATTTTGGAAAAGAGAGCCATTTTTCTTTGGAGTGGCGAGTGAGAGTGAAGAGAGTGAGGGAGAGAAGAGGGGAAGGGACAAAGACATATTGGTATCACGTGGAACCATTAACAGAGCTTTTCTGGTTGGTATTTGTTATGTATATATCTTATAGTTTCCTAATCGGATTTTTTTGTTTAAAGTAATAAAATATAATATAATTATAAAAAAAAAGAAAAAGTGGGAGATATTTGCAGATAGGGGGACCACTCGCCAACTGACTTGGCGGGGTGCTGAGTTGGAGAGCATCTCGCCAACTGACTTGGCGGGGTGCTGAGTTGGAGAGCATCTCGCCAACTGAGTTGGCGGGACGCTCTCCTCGAGAGGCCGCTCGCCAACTCAGTTGGCGGGGCATGCTGAGTTGGCTTAGGACCGTTGCAATATGCTCGCCAATTGAGTTGGCGAGTAAGGATCCATTTTTCGACCGTTCCACAACGGCTATTAACAACAACGGCTATTACATTCTCCCTCTATAAATTACCTATCTCAACCAAATCATCTCACACTCAATCTACTTCCTCTATTTCCTCTCTTCCCTCTAGCAAAGTCTCCAACACTCTCTCTGTCTCTCTGCCTGCAGCTAAAGTTCATTTGAGTTTTTTGTAGCAAAAGTTCTCAACCGTCATGGATCGTAGCGTAAGAATTGTATGCTCGCACGGCGGTAAAGTAAATGGGTTAAATTACGAAGGAGGAGAAAGTATAATTTTTTCAACTTATCCGAATATTAGTTTTGAAAATATACGTAATCATATTATTGAACGTTGTTCTATTCATTATGATTTTATTCTGAAGTCTATTTTTTGTTCTAATTGTTTTTTGATAGATAGTGAAGATGCATGGAATTATATTCTTGAGATTAATTCACAATCACGGTATATAAAAATATATGTTATTAAAGTAGTAGCAACCTTAGATAGTAGAAATAATGAATATTTTTCTGAATATCAGCATGTTAGTTCGGGTGCTAGTTCTTCTCAATAAATAGTTTCATTTATCCAAGAAGGTCATTCATCAGATGAATCTAACCATGATGATGATAGTGACAACGACGATGGAAATAGTGATGATTTAGTTGAAAATGTAGATTATACGGTAGATGATGATGTTGTAAAAGCTACCACTGATCAATTATTTAAGGGACAATCATTTCCTAGTCGTTCTCACTTTAGAAGCTTTATAAGTAATTTAGCAATTAAATATAATTTTAGTTGTTCAGCTAGTCTTATGAATAATGCTCGTGGAATTATATATAGTTGTGATCAACCGAATTGTAATTGGAGAGTATATGTCAAATCTATTGGAAATGTCGATATAGTTAAAGTTAGTACATTAGAAAATCGTCATTCTTGTTTAGGAAGACTTAGTACAGGACGTCATCGACTAGCTACCGCTTCATGGATTAAGACCATGATAATTGACATTATTAGAGATAACCAGTCATACAGTCCATCACAAATTGTTAAAGATATATATAGGGAGCACCGTATACAAGTTAGTTATTCCAAAGCATGGAGAGCCCGAGAGACAACATTAGCTGAAATTAATGGTAGTTATGATGAGGCATACGCTAGTCTTGAGGAGTATTGTTATAGAATTATGGAGACAAATCCAGGTAGTACATATTTTATTAAAACTGCCGAAAATAATAGCTTCCAACGAATTTTTATTTGTTTTAAGTCATGTATTGATGGATTTTTAAGTGGATGTTTACCAATTATTAGTACTGATGCTATATTTCTTTCGTCTAAATATCAAGGTATCTTATTTATTGCTTGTGCTCACGATCCTAACTATCAATTATATCCTATAGCTTATGCTGTTGCTGAAGGTGAGAATAGTGATTCTTGGTCTTGGTTTTTAAATTCTCTTAAAATATCTTTTGAAAGTTGTTTTAATGATTGGAGTACAATTTCATTTATATCTGACAAGCAAAAGGGATTAATAAATGTTGTTCGTGCTATTTTTCCTGCATCTCCTCATTTTTTTTGTATTCAATATTTTAAACAAAACATGAAAAAAGTTACAAAAGAACCAGTATTTTAACGCTTGTTAGACTCGCTTGCTAGATCATATAATAAAACGGATGCAGAGAGTGTGTTTGATATAATTAAAGCCGAGAACATAGTGTTGTACGATTGGCTTATTGGTGTAAACGATAAAAGTCGTCGATTTGAACATTGGATAACAGCTTATGCTACTTGTCCTAGATTAGATATTAACACTTCTAATCTTGCTGAATGTTTCAATAGCTGGATTAAGAAATTATGAGATAAGCCAATAATAATACTTCTCGATGGTATTAGAGCCAAGATTATTACACTTCATGACAATCGTAGAAAGTTTGCTGAAAATATAGCTACAGATTATTGTCCGAAGATGTTAAAAAATATGGCTTCTATTATCAAAGAGAAGAACCACCTAGAAATATTAGCTATTGATAGTTATAAGTTTGAAATAATAGACCGGGCAACAAGTAGAACCTATATTGTTCATATAACTGACAGATCTTGTACATGTTTTAGATGGTACCATACTTATATCCATGTATACATGCATGTTTTGTTTGTAGATATTACAATATTAGTATTGATAATTTTTATCCTGCAGTATTTTCGACGAAAAACTTAAAAAGTGTATACGCGCCAAAAATGGAGCCAATTCCAGTTCCCTACGAGATCCAAGGTCCTTTGGTAAGAGGACAAATTGGGGTGCCAGATGTAAGACGCAAAGCCGGAAGACCAAAGAAGAACCGCATCAAACCCCGGGATTCATCGACAAGAGATCTACGTTGCAGTAATTGTGGTGCTATGGGACACAACCGAAGAAGATGTACTAGTCAACCGAGAGATTAAAATAGAATTGTTCAATACCCAAATATTGTAATAAAAAACTATTACAAATCATACAAAAATTATAATCATACAATGTTACAAATTTTCTACTAATCCTATGGGACACAACCGAAGAAGATGTACTAGTCAACCGAAGAAGATGTACTAGTCTTGTTGAGTTTGGGTAGGCAGCGGTGCTGATGGAGTCAAAAAAAATTGTGTGAATATCTGGTAGCTTTCATCTCCAGCAGTCTGGCCACTCGGACCCGCTCCTGCATACTGGTAACTAGGGCCCGCTCCAGCATACTGGTCACTCGGGCCCGCTCCAGCATACTGGTAACTCGGGTCCGCTCCTGCATACTGGTAACTCGGGCTCCCTCCAGCATACTGGTCACTCGGGCCCTCTCCAGCAGTATCCCGCCGTCGACGACGAGAGTGTCTCTGTCGTACTAAGCCGGTCGGATAGTTCGATGGAAGACGGGATTGTACTGGAGGCATTTTCGATTCCCGTCCAATACCCAGATGCTCAACACGAGTCACAAGTTCCTCCATAAGACGATGAGTCACATGTTCCTCCATATGAGGTCGTTGTAAATGTTGCCGGTATACACCACTATGAAATTTAAAACTTGTAAATTAATATATTTATCATATCTATGTATATGTTTTTTTGAAAGTATAATGAAGTCATACCAAATCATGCATTCCATCGACAAAAGCACGCATAGTAGAATCGTCTAATGATCTACTCTTGAACCTTTGCTCCTCGTAGTGGTATACTCGGTTGCTCATAAGAGGGTATCCCCACCATTGCCTATAGTCCAGGCTACCTATGTCTGCAAAATGTAAACAAAATTTTAGCAAACTATTTACACTAAATCAATACGAATAATGAGTAACTTATAACTTACATTCCTCCGCAGAATTTAGTCTGGGAGACATGTCCCTCACACTATAATTCTCGAACCGATTATTCCAGTCAGCAACGAGACCAATGATTCGTTGTAATGCATTTGATGTCTCATAACCGACTGTCGGTGGATCATCGGGAATTATTGGGGCCATTCCGAATTGCCGAAGAACACGGTCTGCCGGATGGTATATGGTGAACCGATCATATATAATATGACATCTGTGTAAAGTAAATGCATATGATGTCCTCTTGATTTCTGGAGCATCAGGTTCACATGAGTACGGTAACCAGGTTACCTATTTAAAGATATTGTATCAATTAGATGTGATGTTTATCTACGATCAAAACTTAAATAATTTAAAGATATTTATTGCATATTTAAAAATTATCTCATTATACTGCAGTGTATCAAATTGGCTACGATATAGTGATACAGTCCTGTATTGGTAGTGTTGATAATCCATTACGTCTGTAGGCCAGCGCATAGCAACTGGAAATACTCCAACATCACTAAGAATGCTGGTAACAGGCCTACCAATATAGAAGTGCTTGTAGGACCAGAACTATAAAACAAAAATATGACATTAGTACAAACAAAATTTGCGTATAAAATTACTCTAACTTTTTAAGGTCTTTCATTCATATCTGTATCAGTGAAATATATCCACAAATATTCTTGCGATTGGATCTGACAAATTCTGTCAGATTGGCGTATAAAAAGGCAAGAGTAGCAGCTCCCCACGCATGCTCAGTAGGTTTTGTCAGATCATCCAAGAATGGTAGAAGCTGCACATTTACCATATTTTCTGATACATCGGAAAATAGAATTGTACCACATAAACAGAGCAGATACGCTCTAATGCAACGAATTACTTGAATTTATTAAGTGTTATATAGAATTGCACCACTAAATTAAGTAATAAACAAATTAACTAATAAAAATACATACCCGAATTTTATCTACATCAATCACCCCATCAATAGTTTGATGTAGGTCCATAAAGTTGCCACGGAGCCATGTAAATTTCACATAATTGTCATCTTTTAGACCTGAAGGAGGGCTAACACCGAGATACCTCCTGATCAGATCATATCCCTTTAAGTGCGGATCAAAATATATAGCGTTACCTTTAATAGGTAACCCTAGTATATTCGCCACATCAAAAAGGGTGATCGTCATCTCGCCGAATGGGAGTTGAAAAGTGTTGCGTTCGGGCCACCAACTCTCCGCAAGGCTTACAACTAAATGAAGATCGTGGATTAAATATCTAACACGATCTATATAGTGGAATCCAAAGGATTCCACCAAAGCCTTTTGGACCGAATTTATCTCCCACGTACGATAATTCCTTTCGGCCCGCCAATGTACATGGATCCGGGTTCGTAAACCATGATCATGGTCGTATAACTATAAAAAATTATATGCATTATATTTTGTGTGTAAATTTATATGCATTAATAAAGTAAACATATGCATTATAAAAAATATATGCATTAATAAAGTTGGCAACTTATAATTTCAAAAATTACCTCGCCAGTAAATATCTGACTAGCAATGTGGTCTTCACGTTGCTTAATAATAAGCGCGGTATTCGGTCCGCCAGGAATACAACTGTCATTGTAGGTAGCCATCGCCAGTATATCAGGAGGAGAAAGAGAATTGCTGTGATTAAGGAGAAGAAGCTGTGAAAATAGGAGGAGGAGGAGAATGTGTTGTGTGAGGAGTGTTTGGGGGGTGTTTATAGGGGTGAAATGTATCCGTTGTGCAACGGCTGGAAAGCAACGGTCAGCGCCCCGCCAACTGAGTTGGCGAGCGGCCTCTCGAGGAGAGCGCCCCGCCAATTCAGTTGGCGAGATGCTCTCCAACTCAGCACCCCGCCAAGTCAGTTGGCGAGTGGTCCCCCTATCTGCAAATTCCCCCAACTTTTTCCTTTTTTACAATTATATTATATTTTATTACTTTAAACGAAAAAATCCGTTTCCTAATTCAAGTTCGCTACTAGACAACTATTCTAAATTATCGTAAGGGCTTAGTAGTTTTATACCTGAATTTTTCACTATCTTAGAGTTTAAATTATGACATATTCAATTAAAAATTTTGTGTTTTATTTTTTTTCTTAACTTTTTTCTTGTCAATAAAAATTTTTTTATTGTCAGACATAGAAGAAAAGATATAATAAAAAAAAAATAATAATCTAGGATTCAAACTTTTCATTTGGACATTTAGGATTTAAACACTAATTAGCCCTTATTGTAACAACACAAATTGTTGAAGTACTGCATCTGAAACTAGTTAATAGGTTTTTACATACGTCTAAGGTGGTACCATTATGACTTATTTGGTAGATCGTAAGTGTGAAAATTTAAATTTATACTTTCAATAATATAATTTTTATTGAAATTTATCCAATTTTTTGTCCTTTTAGTATGAGACAAATGTGTTTGGTTGAGGTAGAAAAATAAAAAGTAGAAAGTAGAAAGTAAAATAATAATAATAATAATAAATTATAAATAATTTATATAACAATTTAATAAATTAAATAATTAATTTAATATACAAAGATAATAATTAACTATCTTAATTATATGATAAAATAAGTAAATTATCAAATAATAACTTAGTATCATATTTATTAATTTATTACTAACAGTTAGATCATCCAAGCATATTAAGTCCAAATCTAGATAGTATGGATACATCCAAAATTATTTGTCGTACCGGACACGTATCAAAAACTGAAGAAATGCATATGTATCTCTCCAAATGTACCTAATGTTTATCGTGTCGTATTCGTGGCCATGCTACATGAGTCAAAAAAATAAGTAATAAACTAATATAAACAAATTTTATCTACTAACCGATAACACTAATTAAGAGTTAAAATTTTTATATTTAAAATAGTAATTAATTTTTGATTAGTTATTAATTTGTTTAATTAATGATTATCAACAAAAAAAAATCCATAAGTGCTTAATTTTATTTAATCAATAATTAGTTATATACTTGCATAATTATTAGTTATATACTTACACAATTGATTAGGAAAAAGATGAAACCGCCCACGTCCAGTGACCAAAGTTGGATTTGGCAGCCGACTCTTTCCCGCCGACATGATTTCTACCTGTCATTTCCCTTCCCAACTCCAATCAAACAAGGTAGAAGAGCTCTCATTGTTAGGGTTATATACTAAAAATATCCCTTTGTATTAACTACATTTTCTTATTTTTAAATGAGAATCATATGGGCAAATATTTGCATGTTGTGTTTGTTATAATGTTAATACAAGTGTCTGATATTCTATATTGCAGATAATATGGTGTGTGGTATCACACAGAAGATCATATTATCAGTTTTCTATGGAATATATAAATAGTTCACAACTTAGATGGACTTGGACAAACCATTGAAAATATTGTAGTGTAATCTTGTATTAGTCTATCTTGACTAGGTTTACACTAGTACACTTTGTATGTATTGAATAGAATCACTTTAGGTTGTTCTCTTTGTACTGGCTACATAAGAGAACAAGCACCTCTGTTATTATGGATGCTTGAGCTCTTAATCCGAATATAATTACAGACATTTATATGCAGTACGCATTACTTTGACTCATAAAAGAGTGAGTTTCATTATGGGTCAATAACCTCTATGAATTGGGTAATGACATTGTGTGTATGATGGACTGTTGATTATAAAAGGAATCCATGTCCTGATACATCGGGTTGATGATGTCCCTTTAAGAAACTCATAAGGATTGTCATATAAACCCTGCAGGTGGATTATATCCGTCATGAAAAATAAAGTTGAGTGGTATTACTTAAGGATAAAAGTTATCGATCAATATAGTTGTTAGTAACTTAATTTGATCGATGGACATTCGATATCTTAACATGGGGAGACGAACATGAATATAATAAGAAGGAGCCCATAAACATAATTTGGGGTTAGGATGGTAGTGTAACAATAGCTCTTTAGTGGACCGATCTATTATTAACGGGCCTGGGTTGTATGTTCGGGCTGAACAAGGGATACCTAGATCCGTTAGGAGACCTAACCCTAATTTCTTCTCATGGTCCCTGTTGTAGCCTATATATATATATCCTCTATTCTCTGGCCGTCATAATCATTAGAAGCGAGCAAATTTCTCTAAATTCGTCTTTCACGTAAGGAGAGAAAGAGGCTCGGCCAAGGAAAAGAAAATGTTGGAAGATCGTCGTCCACACGACGTCCAATCCGAGGAAGAAATATGTGCAGAAGATCTTGGGGTCGCTAACTGATCAAGGTTGCTAAAAATACTACGTCCAATCCGAGGAAGGAATACGTGCAGAAGATCTTGGGGTCGCTAACTGATCAAGGTTGCTAAAAACCTTCATCTTCTTCTCGTTACTTCAGGTATAATTCGTGAACCCTAGTTTTCGTCTTTGAAGGGTTTGATCACGTATTAAACCTGTTAATCTTCTATCGATCGATATGCACACCGGTCTACGGTCCCGGGGATTCCCAGTTTCATCAATTGGTATCAGAGAAGGTATTGGATCTGCATATCGAATGATAAATCCATTGTCCAATAAAATTGTATCGAATATAGTTGGTAGATGTAGATCTGTTCTAACTCGATTTTGCAAGCATCTTAGATCCAACTATTATGGTCTGTGTTCATATTTTGATTATGTGATTTAAACCCACGATATGTCATGGCTGTTGTTGTTCATGGATGTAATTAAAATCACGAGGGTTGATCGTGTTTATTTTATTTTATTTTCTTTAATCTAGATTATGTGTAAACTCCTCCGGGAGTCATAGGATTGATGTAATTTTAAATTTTTTAAATGTCGTTATGTCGTTGGTGGCTGTTTCTGATGCCGGTCGAGATGCTATTTTTAGTAGTCAGGAGGCAGGAAGATTATTTTTGATGAAGAAAAAGATGAACAAACCTATAAAAAAATTGCATCCCAGTCCCAAAATACGTAGGACCAGAGTACGTGACAATGGCCAACTACGTATCGAGCGGACTCCAGCCAAACGCAAATACGTATACGCTATCTATACTAGAGCATTATTTCTAATATGACAAGTCTAATTACATCTCAATTCACATAAGAATAATCATCAAGAATGAACAATATGGTCAGGGTCTGCAACCCACTAGCATATATATATTCGAATAGACTTGAAAGAATAATAAAGTCTATCAAAACTAGACTATACCAGCAGAATAAGTCGAACAAAAAATAAATATAATAATGGATAATGATGAATGAAAGTACAAATAGTTTAATTTCATCAAGAATCAAAAGACGTCCGGTGGAGACAAATCCACTACTAGTAGACGGAGACGATAAGGACAATAATATAAAGCTAAGTCCATGCTAAAAATAAACTAAGCATTTGCAGGACATCAACTGTTATCGTACCCTCGGGTCCATATTCATACGTCTGTGGGTAATCCTCGTCTGCTAAACCTGGAAAGGGATCAGGTCCTTAGTGGAACATAACAAGATACATAGAAAAATGCCGAATTTACAGTAACTAAACAGTATCGTAAACTACTAAGCAAGACTGGATCATACAAAGTTTGAAACTACGTTAATCATGGTACGTATATGAGAACAACTACATATGTGTGAACTACCAAAAAGAAATGAGGTCAAACCACCATAGCCCTCAATGAACTACGGCTAGACGAGTCAACCCATAGACCTTCGTGGCTACTAGGATAACAACATAACCCTATCCTTCATGGACAATAGGTTAAAATAAAAATGAAATAAGGAAAACCAGTTCATATACGTATAATCATTCTCCCTATCCCGTGGCTCCATCTTTAAAAATATGACAATGACTCGAGGGTAATGTCACTACCACATTCCAAAAATAGGGGTATTTTCTACTTTTTATAAATTATTAATATTATGGTATTTATATTAAATGATTTCTCGATATTGTATTTAAATTAAATAATTGCATGAGGTATTTATTTAAATATATTATATATATACAGTGTTCATTAATGTTTGAGCTGGTAGACTTGACCTAGAAGCCCACTAGACGAACACCTGGCCGAGTCCCGACCCTACTCCGTTCATCCACTGTTCACCCGGAGATCACCCGACCCCGGCCTGTTCAGCCCGACACCCGCAACTCTCCGGCGACCGCTGCTCTGCACTACGGCGAGCTGCAACTCGCTGCTCCTCCCTACGCCGAGTACCGCCACTCCGCTCCGCCTGAAGCCGTGGCTTCTCCCTTCCTCCATTGTTCTTCCCAACGCCGGCCACCCCTAACCGAAGGAGCTAACACCACCACCAGTGCACCCGCTACATCAACCCGCGACTCCACGGCTGTGCTATCACCGACCGCCGACTGTTTCCACCACTCTACACCGACAGCTCTCCCCGTCGGCCAAGCCCAGCCGAGATCCTCCCCTCCATCTTTCCCGTCACCACCACCCTGCTCCGACGTCGAGCCCCGCTTCTCCCGTTTAGTCCAACCACCATCACCACCACCATACGCCACCTTTCCCATCAGCTCCGGCTCCCTGCTGCAACCCCGGCGTCGAGTTTCCCTGTTCCGGCACAACCACAACTTCTCGACCAGCTTTCCTTCTCCTTCCATCTCCCTGCGTCACTCCGCTCCGGTGTCGAGCCCGCATTCCGGCCATCCTCCCCGGCCAGGCGACCCAGCCTCACCGTCGAGCCACCCCCTGTGAGCCTCCTTCCCTCCTTCATTTGAGATATAATAGTATATATACTATGTAGTAATATATATATGTATTCTATGTAAGTATATATATGTATTCATACATCATATATATGTGTATTCATATAAAAATATATGTATATTGGTTATTTTCATATAGTGTATAATTAATAAATATATGTATATGTATGTATATTGGTTATTTTCATATAGTGTATAATTAATAAATATATGTATATGCATGTATATTGGTTATTTTCATATAGTGTATAATTAATAAATATATGTATATGTATGTATATTGGCTATTTTTGTACATAATTAATAAAATGTATAATGGTACATAAATATATATATATATATATATATATATATATATATATATAGCTTTTTCTAAAACTAATAGATATATTTAAATGTATTTTTGGCATACATATGAAGTGTATATATATATATATATATATATATATATATATATATATATATATATATATATATATATATATATATATATATATATATTGTATATAAGTATTGTTCAATTGGTATAATATATTATGTACATATATTTAGTAGGTGTACATTATTCAATATGAAGTGTATATATATTGTTCAACTAGTATATCTTAGATATGTAATTAATTGGTATACATATATTGTATATGTATTTAATTTGGTGTATATATATATTGTAGACGACCCGAGTGTAAATACGGATACCCCGTAACTGCACATGACCTGTGACCCTGTGTTAATGTTAGTTGACTGCCGCACGTACTCTGACGTACTAGCGAGCCCCGTACCATTTTTGATCGTTTGTCTTGCCCAGCAATCACAGACGCGACGCCCGTGCAACTTGACGCACTTAATCCTAGATGACTAGTGCCATACCTGGCATAGCCCTGAGGCCAGTGCATTTCTATTGTGTGTTAGTGTAGCATCTGATACAAGTATTATATTTGTGATATGTCTATAGGACTGTTGGTTCATCCAGGCGATACTCTGGAACAGGACATTAGTATTACCAGCTAAGGACCCAAGGCAAGTACATTCTTTGATAATTTCCAATTCCTTGATAATTTCTATAAGTTCAGTAATCTAGAAATGTTACATCTGAATCCTTGACACTGTGCTACACGGACAAGTATATAGCTTGGATCTACAGTCATGAGATGTTACATTGATTATCGTATTGACATTGTACACGACATGTATATTAGACATCGTACATGATAGATTGGATATTGCTCGTGTATTGTGACGTGTCATGGTTGGATCCACAGTACTAGTTGGAGGCAGGGAAGTAGTTAGTAAGAAATATGATCATACCCCTTTTACAAGTATAGAACAATGTAAGTGTTAATTATGCTCTTCACATATGATTAGTCAGGCCATATAGCTCTCGTACATGTTCCTAAGCTGATCACATTTCGAAACTACTATTTCAAATACTTAGAATAGATTACAGTTCTCTATTTAGATCATATACTATATCACCGTATATGATATTGTACCTTGTTCTCTTCATTTCACATATGCACTGACTGTATCATATTGCCTATCTCTTTATATTGCCTGTCTCTTTATTTGCCATTGCATTTATTCACTGTCTTCTCTCAGTATATAGCATCATCTGTTTATTGCTTTATAGTCCTTATCAATTAAATGAAACTGTTATTTGAGATTGTACTTTGCTCCTTCCTGACTGGAAATATTTTTCCAGACTATGCCTTAGAGGACCGGTGTCCGACACTTTATGGACCATATGGTGAGTAGCTGCAACTTGGGCTTGGTAGTTCAGTTGTGATTCCGGGAGGTCTAGCCGGAATTACTAGTTTTTCTAGTTAGTTCTTTTGGTAGACTATTTGGTACCGGATTTGTCTCCGACATACTTGTTGAGACATGGATATTTGTTAAGTTAAATTATTACATTTAGACTTGTGTTGTATTTAATTTTATTTGTTCGATATCTTATCGTGCTATAGTCATGTGATTGAGTACGTGTTCGTATTATTTTGTGTCATCCGTGCCTCCTTATGGAGATTGGATGCTTGTGTGAGATTGGCTAGATAGTATCATGACCTTGACAGCGTTCTACCGCCGATGCTGCGGCGTAGGCTGGACGTACCCGCGTACTCGTGTCCCAATTTCGGGTGCGGGTCGTGATACGTTTTTTTAGTGGTGGCCCATGCAGGTCAGACTTCACAAGTTGTGCGATGTCGTGGTAGTGCGGCATCATAGTTGTACTACTGCGTGCCTGCGATAGGATATAGGACATAGAATACTAGGATGAGAGCGGATACTCAATCACAATTCCTTGAGAGATTTCTGGGATGACCCCTGAGAACCTCATTATAAATTCCAATTTAAATCATTTCCCTTATTCCGTCCATTCTCACTTGTTGATATTACATTTGATTCTTGTTGATTAGTTAGTAAATTAAGATCTTAGTGTCATTATAGAGTTTGATTTTATATCAAGATGAATTTACAGACTAATTTATGGTATTATCTGATGACACATATCGATGAGGACAGTGAGAAAGATAACATTAGAGCTATTGGACTACAAAAGGTGGATTTTAATTTTAAAATGAATTTTAATTTTTAAGAATTTTGAGAAGTTGAGATATTATGTTATTAAAATTTTTGAGGATTCAGATTCAATTCGATGGACATAAACAAAATAGTAAGGATTTTTAGAAGTGATAAAATTTTTGTTTCAGTATTTGAATATTTGGCTTTAAGGAAAGTATGTATTTACTTTGAATAATTCGAGGAGTTAGTTTTGAGGATTTTATTCGAGGATAAATATTATAGTGGGAGAAATATATTAGTGTATAAGTAGATGAGATGCATGTGTAAGGATCTGTTGGCTTGAGCGTGATTGAGATTTCACTGCAAACTGACTTGGGTGTCCAACTAGGAAATTTTTTCCAATCTATCTATCTTGAATGTTGCTTCTTTAGAACTTTACTGTCCTTCCTTGATGATATCGCATTTTTGCCTTAATTGATTCTTTTGGGTCTGTCTTCAGGATATTGCCGAAGATACGATCTATGAGAGCGGGAACACCAACTTTAGAGGGGTCTGCCACCTCTCCACCTGATGGACATACATCCGTAGTTCCTCCTACATCTCCGATACATGTAGGAGTATCTGCACTTTTCGGGGATCCTCCTCCCGCACCTGTTCAGAGGATTGCCGCAGTTGTGATGGACAACCTTCCTCCTCCACCGACTCTAATTTCTGGAGGTTTGCCCATTGACGGGGCACAGATGTTTACCTTGATCCAGGGCATATTAGATGCCCAAAGAGTGATGGCAGATGCTCAGCGAGTTCAAGCTAAGGCTCAGAGGGTGCAAGCAGAAGCGCACCAGGCACAAACCGAGCTGATGAGAGAGAGCATGGAGAATGCTCATCAAGCGACTCTCCAAGCTTTGGAGAGAGTAGCACAATACCAACAGTTTTTTGGCTAGCAGCAGCAGAGATCAGGCACTATAGTGGACTTCAAGAGGATGATGCCTCGAGAGTTCAAAGGCACCGAAGGGATACTCTACGCAGACGACTGGCTAGAGGATATAGAGAGGAGCCTGCGATTGGCCCAGATTCCAGAGAGCTTACGGATAGAGGCGACTGGCAGTCAGATGTTCGATATCGCACTCATGTGGTATCGCACGGAGCCGAGACTTACTGCACAAGGACTTACTTGGGAGACTTTCAAGGAGCTCTTCAAGGAGAAGTTCTTTCTCGACGTGGCATTGGGAACCTTGGAAAGTCAGTTTCATGACTTGGTTCAAGGAAACATGTCGGTCGACGAGTACGCTGCAGAATTCTGTAGATTGAGCCATTTTGCATCGTCTATGATTCGGGACCCAGGAGATCGAGCCCGGAAGTTTAAAAAGGGACTGACGAGAGATTAGGTCACGCACTTCTGGTCGTCGTACCGCTACCTTTGAGGGTATCTTGATGGATGCCCAGATTGCAGAAGAGGATCTGGATCTCAGGCCTAAGAGGAGTCACAATATTTTTGGAGATACGAATGGTAGCGCAGTATCGGCCAAGCATCCCCGTATTCAGCATCAACAGCAGTACCAAGTACCAGTTCATAATCAGCCATAGGCATTTCACCATCCACAGCAGTACCTGGCACCAGTTCATATTCAGCAACATCCATGGGCGTATCAGTATCAACAGCAGTACCAGGCACCAGTCCGTGTTCAGCAGGATCAGCAGCAGCCTCCGAGAGAGACACAACAGACTTGTCATTTCTATAAGAAGCCAGGTCACCTTTGGGAGAGCTGTAGAACGAGGCTAGGACTTTGTTTGCACTGCGGTGCTGTGGGACATCGAGTAAGGGATTGTCTTCTAGCCCCTTATCTTCCCGGCCAGCGCGCAACTTCAGATTATAGAGATCCAGTTAGGCTACCTGTGGAACCGTATATTGCTCAGCACCCGCGAAGGGAACCACCGCAGCAGGGCGGGGCATTTGCGATGACGGTCGAGGAGACCGATACTGCAGGTAATGTGTTAGCAGGTTCTGTTCTTTCCTTCCTTTTGTTTCTTTCTATTGATTGATTGACTGATTTCCCTAGTACTGTATTTTGTATGCATGATTTTCTTGTTATAATGTGGTTAGTAGCACACCCTGACAAAGACTGCAATACCATGATAAACAGACCATAACCATACATATTTCCTTAGATTGCATAGTGAATGACTGTAGGTAGAATTTTTCTCAGACCATGATTATTGGGGTTTGACCATAGCAAAGATTTATGAAGAGGTTATGACTTGACAAGAGAAATAAGATGATTAAAATTCGAGGATAAATATTGATTTAAATAAAGGGTTAAGAATTTAACATGGCAGAATTGATGATTTATTAATTTTAGGAAGGTTATGATATGATTAAAGTTATCATTAAAAATTTGAGGGAATTATGGAGATTATCATTATATTTATTCGATTGCAAGATATGAATTTAAAATTTTGTATTATGGATGTTGCATTTGGAGAATCCATAAGTATCGCATTGTTGAGTATTTTGAGGAAAAAGGAAACCGAGGAATAAGATCATTGATGGATTAGTGTTTGAATTCAATTTTTTGGGACGAGATTTAAATTATATATATATATATATATATATATATGCATTGATTAAAATCAAATTAGAGGAGTGAATATTAAATTCCGAGTATTGAATTATTAACTTAAAATTTCGGAGGAAATCGTGATAAAAATGGAATTTGATTTTTATTTCGAGGATTTTTCAGGAATACAATAATTTCAGAATTTTTGAAAATTGTGAAATGACAAGGTGGATTATTCAGGATTTTGTGGGATTGGTGAATTTAATTATTGATGGAAAATAATATAATGTATAAACACTACTGTGAGGATTTTAAATTTCGAGGACGAAATTCTTTTAAGGAGGGTAGACTTGTCACTACCACATTCCAAAAATAGGGATATTTTCAACTTTTTATAAATTATTAATATTATGGTATTTATATTAAATAATTTCTCGATATTGTATTTAAATTAAATAATTGCATGATGTGTGTATTTAAATATATTATATATATACAGTGTTCATTAATGTTTGAGCTGGTAGACTTGACCTAGAAGCCCACTAGAGAACACCCGGCCGAGTCCTGACCCTACTCCGTTCATCCACTGTTCACCCGGAGATCACCCGACCCCGGCCTGTTCAGCCCGACACCCGCAACTCTCCGGCGACCGCTGCTCTGCACTCCGGCGAGCTGCAACCCGCTGCTCCTTCCTACGCCGAGTACCGCCACCCCGCTCCACCTGAAGCTGCGGCTTCTCCCTTCCTCCATTGTTCTTCCCAATGCCGGCCACCCCTAACCGAAGGAGCTAACACCACCACCAGTGCACCCGCTACATCAACCCGCGACTCCACGGCTGTGCTATCACCGACCACTGACTGTTTCCACCACTCTACATCGACAGCTCTCCCCGTCGGCCAAGCCCAGCCGAGATCCTCCCCTCCATCTTTCCCGTCACCACCACCCTGCTCCGGCGTCGA
Source organism: Iris macrosiphon (assembly GCA_036927795.1). Classification (NCBI taxonomy): domain Eukaryota; kingdom Viridiplantae; phylum Streptophyta; class Magnoliopsida; order Asparagales; family Iridaceae; genus Iris; species Iris macrosiphon. Next base: position 31,792,745 of record JAYESA010000006.1, read on the forward strand.
GCCCCGCTTCTCCCATTTAGTCCAACCACCATCACCACCACCACACGCCACCTTCCCCATCAGCTCCAGCTCCCTACTGCGACCCCGGCGTCGAGTTTCCCTGTTCCGGCACAACCACAACTTCTCGACCAGCTTCCCTTCTCCTTTCATCTCCTTGCGTCACTCCGCTCCGGCGTCGAGCCCGCAGTCCGGCCATCCTCCCCGGCCAGGCGACCCAGCCTCACCGTCGAGCCACCCCCTGTAAGCCTCCTTCCCTCCTTCATTTGAGATGTAATAGTATATATACTATGTAGTAATATATATATATGTATTCTATGTAAGTATATATATGTATTCATACATCATATATATGTGTATTCATATAAAAATATATGTATATTGGTTATTTTCATATAGTGTATAATTAATAAATATATGTATATGTATGTATATTGGCTATTTTTGTACATAATTAATAAAATATATAATGGTACATATATATATATATATATATATATATATATATATATATATATATATATATATATATATATATAAGTATTGTTCAATTGGTATAATATATTATGTACATATATTTAGTAGGTGTACATTATTCAATATGAAGTGTATATATATATTGTTCAACTAGTATATGTTAGATATGTAATTAATTGGTATACATATATTGTATATGTATTTAATTTGGTGTATATATATATTTTAGATGACCCGAGTGTAAATACGGATACCCTATAACTGCACATGACCTGTGACCCTGTGTTAATGTTAGTTGACTGCCGCACGTACACTGACATATTGGCGAGCTCCGTACCATTTTTGATCGTCTGTCTTGCCCAGCAATCACAGACGCGACGCCCGTACAACTTGACGCACTTAACCCTAGATGACTAGTGCCATACCTGGCATAGCCCTGAGGCTAGTGCATTTCTATTGTGTGTTAATGCAGCATCTGATACAAGTGTTATATTTGTGATATTTCTATAGGACTGTTGGTTCATCCAGGCGATACTCTGGAGCAGGACATTAGTATTACCAGCTAAGGACCCAAGGCAAGTACATTCTATGATAATTTCCAATTCCTTGATAATTTCTATAAGTTCAGTAATCTAGAAATATTACATCTGAATCCTTGACACTGTGCTACACAGACTAGTATATAGCTTGGATCTGCAGTCATGAGATGTTACATTGATTATCGTATTGACATTGTACACGACATGTATATTAGACATCGTACATGATAGATTGGATATTGCTCGTATATCGTGACGTGTCATGGTTGGATCCACAGTACTAGTTGGGGGCGGGAAAGTAGTTAGTAAGAAATATGATAATACCCCTTTTACAAGTATAGAACAATGTAAGTGTTAATCATGCTCTTCACATATGATTAGCCAGGCCATATAGCTCTCGTACATGTTCCTAAGCCGATCATATTTCGAAACTACTATTTCAAACACTTAGAATAGATTACAGTTCTCTATTTAGATCATATACTACATCACCGTATATGATATTGTACCTTGTTCTCTTCATTTCATATATGCACTAACTGTATCATATTGCCTATATTGCCTGTCTCTTTACATTGCCTGTCTCTTTATTTTCCATTGCATTTATTCACAGTCTTCTCTTAGTATATAGCATCATCTGTTTATTGCTTTATAGTCCTTATCAATTAAATGGAACTGTTATTTGAGATTGTACTTTGCTCCTTCCTGACTGGAAATATTTTTCCAGACTATGCCTTAGAGGACCGGTGTCCGACACTTTATGGACCATATGGTGAGTAGCTGCAACTTGGGCTTGGTAGTTCAGTTGTGATTCCGGGAGGTCTAGCCAAAATCACTAGTTTTTCTAGTCAGTTCTTTTAGTAGACTATTTGGTACCGGATTTGTCTCCGGCATACTTGTTGAGACATGGATATTTGTTGAGTTAGATTATTACAATTAGACTTGTGTTGTATTTAATTTTATTTGTTCGATATCTTATCGTGCTGTAGTCATGTGATTGAGTATGTGTTCGTATTATTTTGTGTCATCCGTGCCTCCTTATGGAGATTGGATGCTTGTGTGAGATTGGCTAGATAGTATCATGACCTTGATAGCGTTCTACCACCGATGCTGCGGCGTAGGCTGGACGTACCCGCGTACTCGTGCCCCAATTTCGGGTGCGGGTCGTGACACGTAGTGCAAGTAAAGAATGGTGCCTATAACGACGTACGAGAGAAACAAGTCTAGTAAACATGGGCCTAAGCATGTGTTCATAATAACTCCAAGACAACCTATACAAATATACATATATGATATAAAATTAAAAGCAAAAACTAGCTTGTGCAACTACCACTTACACAAATAATAGTGCAATCAACTTAACAATAATATGAATAGGCAAGAAAACAAATAAACTGTTAAATACATGTACAAAATTGGTAAGGTATACTTACCTAGATTGTTGATCGAACTACGAGATAAAATCAAGTCATACGTCCTCTATGGTCAGCGAATCTAATAATTATTTATTTAAGCCATTAAATCATAAAGTTTATAGAGGATTAGTTGTGTAACAATTTAATTTGTTAGGGCCATACCATTAATTGCTATACCTTACTTTATTCAGCAGCCATTAATAATATCATCTACTACCTCTTGTTTTTTCTTAAGGACCAAAGAAGAAGAAGAAATCTTCTCTTGATTCTGGTCTAGGCATTTGATCTAGATGAGACAATGGCCCGAAAAAGTAGCAACATTGACGACACAACCGACGAATATAGAGGCTGCAAGATGGAGTTGGGTGAGTCATACTGCCAGAGAGGGGTGCAACGTCAACTTTACGTGGAGAGGTACTTCGCCATGACAAGATCTGGCTTGAGTTGGTAATGGCAGGGATGACCAAGTCGGCCGGCTCACGGGCAGTTGGCGAGGCAAGGGGTGGTTCGCGTCTGTTTGTTGGTGCGTTGGTTACAGACACACATAATTGATACGTCTGCTATCGCGAATTCACGAGAGGGTCGGGTCGTCAGTTATGGGAAGGAGTTCTCCAAGCGGGGCTCAATCTTCGTCTACGGCGTGCGGCAAACCCGACTCGGTAAGGGGTAGGCATGACGTACGGGTTGGAGATGAGGAGGCTTTCTAGAGGTTGGGTCTAGGAGGGTTTAGGTTTTTTATATAATATTTTTATAGAGCAGAAGTCGACTAAAAATAGGATGCCTAGGATTTAGATAAGGCTGATCTTAAATTTTAGTTGCATGCATACTATATATATGCATGTATATTATAATATAATATGTAGATAAGGTTGAATAATTTTCTATAATGTATTTATGCATGCACTGTAGATAGGTATACATATAATCTCTCCATTCGGTTGCATGTTATAATATAGCTTGACATATAGTCACTATGTTACTTACGATTTCTTTTATATATTTTATCAATAATTATTGCTTATGTGATTAGCTATAGTAATATATTTAAAACTTAATCAATAGATATTCTATATATTTTGGACATGGCTAGCTACCTCGTACAAGGTATAGATCGTCGTACGATGGTCACGGCTGTAACTAGATAAGGGGTTACATTCTACAAGCAAGTCACTTAGGGTCACATAGAACATCTAATGTCTCAATCAGTCAAACGAGGATAGTAAACATAGAATATATATATATATATATATATATATATATATATATATATATATATATATGACAAGGAAGTAAGGCGTTCCAAAAGCCCTGCCAAAATATTCTAGAAATCAGCTATACAAAATAAGAAGCTGGCGGAGTAGTGAAAGTACATGACCATGATCAACTGAAGTATGATTAATTACAATCATGTAAGGAAATTATATGTCCATATTTACGGTTAACAAGTGCCGGTGGCTAAACGCCCAAAAGAGAAAAAATGTATAATAACGAGAAGTGATTAAGAAACACACTCGTGTCCCTCAGCAGCTATCTGTCTGGTACGCGTCATTGTTCAGGGAGAAGTAAGCTAGATCCTCGGGTGCTGGCTCTAAATCTGGCTATGTAAAACCAGTGGGGTTAGACACTAAATAGCAAGTACCACAAAGAAAGAAACAATGAAGGAACAAAACTAGTGATAAATAAATACACACACACACACACACACACACACACACACACACACATATATATATATATATATATATATATATATATATATATATATATATATATATTTCTGTTTCGTAGTTTCGGTCCATAGCCTACCATGATACAATAATCTAACCCTACAACCAAACAAGAAAAATGATTAGACCATCGCACCATGATAGTCCATGTCCCTAAACTATATAATAGAATATACAATACACAATCAAGCTCCGTTAAATAATCGGCTAATCACTTGTACGGCTTACTAGGTGGAGTCTGGGTTATCCCAAAGATATATGCGTATAATATGAATCCTCAGATCGAGCCATGTGCTAGCAGGGCTAGCCGAGCCAAGAATCGCCACATAACACGTAGTATTATCCACTGGTCCCTCATAAGGCCACCGTGCTAAGATCGCATAGAACACATAATACAATATAATAGTCGGATATTGCCATCTAGTAATGAGGATTTAAACAATATACATAGGGGCCAGCCTGCACACCCCAGACAATTGTTTGGGGGTGGCTAGTTAAGCATAATCTCGGGATTTCGTCACTCCCAATGCTCTAAATATTTTAGTTGCCTAGTTAACCCTAATGTTATTAAAATCTCATGGCGTAGTCACATGATATTTTCCTTATATATTGTACTGTAGTACGAAAATGCAAGATACAGATCCATTTTGTTACTTGGCAGTCCAATTTGGATTTACCCCAACGTGATGCAACAATCAAACAAGTCCTAGCCACGCTTAAAAATTGACTAAACCATTTTGTCCATGCTTGGAGGAATCGTATTATATCATATATCGTGTAGCACGTAGGTACCCCTCAGTGTAAATATGTAATATAATCACGTAGGAACAGTTAGCACGTAGGAATACATATCACGTAGTAAGTGTATCAACACAGATACAAGTGGTCAAGTCAAGTCACCAATTACAGTAAATCATATAAGTTCTATGATATTGCAACACATAAGTCAAGTCATGCACATATGTGGTGTAGTCACTTGGCGCATGGTCGAACTATACACATGGTCTGGTTGGACGAATAGACGGGTCAGACGCACAGGTAGGTCTAATACTCTCACAGTCATCAAGATTACACATATGAATCAAAAGTCCAATGGAACATTCAAACCAAATTAATTCAATAAAATGTGCATGGGACACATGCGCGCATGAAGATCAAGGCCGCATGGTCGATTAGGGCGTGTGAGAATCAGGAGCGCATGGAATATAGGACGCATAGATAGGCAAAGTCCACTCATCAGGGCAAGTGCTAAGTGAAAGAAAATAAATACATGTCAGAGAAGTGACAGATGTGACAAGCAAAAAAATATCAGGGAGATAAGATAAAAGCATGAAAAGCTGTGTAGAGTCACAAAAGTCATGCAGAGGCATGTGTCCAAAATAAAAGACGCATGACTCGTGGCCGTATAGTCTCCTGGCCGCATGGGCGCATGGAGTCTTGTCTTAGTGAATTCCTATGTGTTCAAGGTACTATGTGTCCGACTTTAGAACGCATGCATAGAGCAGACATGCGTCCAACAAGATGGGCGCATGCTGGAGGGGCACATATTGCCGGGCCGCATGGAACTCCATCGTCCCAGAACAACAAGTTCGACCTTAGAAAAGCTCTAAGAACTCGAAAACTTGTTCCCTTCATTAAAACTTTATTTTAACTCCAAATCAAGTGAACCAAAAGCAAAAACGCATGAAATAAAATGCTCTATCACCTAAAAAAACTTGTTTTCTAAAATACCATATTTTAATAGATCATAACTAAGAAAAACTTATGGAACCCATGAAAACCCTAAACTAAAAATGTATATCTACTCACATTCACCCATAAAAACCAATTTTTTTAAACATTAAAAGTGTTTAGAATCATAATATACACATATTAGACTAATAAAATGCAATAAAGAGCAAGGATTAAAATCTAAGGATTTCTCCATATCATGCAAGGTGTACTTGCCTAAAATGAAAGAAGGAGAAGAAATGAGAGAATAACGGAAGAGAGAGAAATAAGTTGGCTTATATAGTTACGGTTTGAGGTTTAGAATATGGGTTCTCTTATAACTTGAATCAACCCACAAAATAAACCATGAACCACACTTAACCAAAGAATAGGTCTTGTCTCCATACAACCTAATAAACATACAAGAAAAAAATAATACGTCCCAAATACGTATATCAGGAACGGGGAGTGACAAGCCCACTAACATATATATTTGAATATACTTGAAAGAATAATAAAGTCTATCAAAATTAGACTATACCAGTAGAATAATTTGAACAAAAAATAAATATAATAATGGATAATGATGAATGAAAGTATACATATATAGTTTAATTTCATCAAGAATCCAAAGACGTCCGATGGGGACAAATCCACTATTAGTAGACGGAGACGATAAGGAAAATAATATAAAGCTAAGTTCATGCTAAAAATAAACTAAGCATTTGCAGGACATCAACTTTTGTTGTACCCTCAGGTCCATGTCCAAACATCTATGGGTAATCATCGTCTGCTGAACTTGAAAAGAGACCAGGTCCTCAGTGGAATATAACAAGATACATAGAAACATGTCAAATGTACATTAAATAAACAGTATCATGAAACTAAGCAAGACTTGATCATACAAAATTTGAAACTACGTTAATCATGGTGCGTATATGAGAACAACTACATATATGTGTGTAAACCCCCTCACCCAAAATAGGTATTTTGCGTGTATTTTATATTATTATATTTATTATGGATGTTGAATTTCTTTAGAGTATTCTCTTAGTTAATTAGAAAATAAATTATTTAGTATATTTACTTATATAAATATTTATTTCGAATTATTTTGAGGCTATTTTAGATTTTTGGAGATTTTTTAGAATTTTTAGGTAATTAAAACATAGGAAACCTAAATTTATAGGACTTCCATGATTTACTATGAGACCATACTTGCATATTGTTTCTACCAAATATTTATTTTAGGATAAAATATTTAATTATACGGCCATGCCCGAAGTCGTTACCTTAACCGCAAGGAGGGGGATGCCGAAGGCGGGGCTACTGACTGGAGTGAAGTCGTAACAAGGTAGCCGTACTAGAAGGTACGGCTGGATTACCTCCTTTATTTTTATGTAATTTATTTAGAATTTTAAGAAATTTATTTGGATTTTTAAAATTATTTAGGATTTATTTGGATATATATAGTATTAATATTAGATAGATGCTAATTTAGTGTTAATAGATATTAATAAGATTATATATAAATTATTTGCATTATCTTTAATTCTATTTAAGATTATAAATTATTGAGATAACCTCAAACTCTATTTTTTAAATTAATTCAAATCCTGAGCCTACTAGGAAAGTAACTTCATGCATATCCTATCCTTATTTAAACTGATCCTAATCATATCCAAATTAGCCAATCCTAGTCGTATTCAATTAAGTAGTCTCCACCATTATAAATACCTATATCTTTCATGTTTTTCTTCCCCAAAGTTCTTACTTTTTCGTCAAAAAATAGTCAAATTCGTCATAAATTTAGCCTCATTTTCTAGTAGTTATGACGACTTAAAAAGACGATATCTCCTAGCTCCGGACTCCAAACGTGCTCCAGTTTTTTTGTTAGAATCATATCAAGGTTAGTTTTGTGAATATATAAATTATTTCAGTAATTTCGGAACCTATTTTTCCAGAATATTTTGAAAGTGCCAGCTGTCCGAAATCAGACGCGTTTTTGTATTTTTGAGATTTTGGGAGATCACGAACTCGGAATTATGAGCCGTTTGAAGTTTCGAAAATCTGACATGATGAAACTACATAAAATTATTTTTCTAAAATTTAATATATAAGTTTAATCTACTATAAAATTCGTGCAACGTAGACGTAAATAGAAAACAAACGAAAACTGTCATATGTGCGCCCTTGTGGCCATAACTCTTTACCGACTTGTGATTCTATGAAACTGACGATTCTAGTATTCATGTAGCGTTAAAATCTATAGGATTTCACACACAAATCTAGGATTTGAGTTGGTTGACTTTTTGGTCAACGGATCGCCTCAATTTGCGTGTTACGGATCACAAATCCGTAAAGTTGACTTTCTTTGGACCAAAATTAGAGTTTAACAACAAAATTAGATTATAATAAGATTAAAATACTATTTTAGGTTATTTTATTCAGAATTAAAATAGATTAAAATGGAGGAACCTATTCACCCACTTTTGTAACCTAATTTTTTAATTTATGTGACGGGTAGATCGGACGACACCTTGAGTTGGGACTTTATTATTTTTCAGAGAAGGCAAGTATAACTTGCCATTGTACTATTATTCTTATTCCATATGTTGCATGCATCTTTATTTTATGTCTTTAGTTCATATATTTTAACTGTTATATAAAATACGCGCGACGGTGTCGTCGTGATTGTTTTATTATGTATATGCATTGACATTGTTTATGAGACCGTCCCATTATCATGAAGCATCATTAGGTTCATTGGCCGTGACACAGTGGTTACACGAGTTGTGCTTCTCATATAGATCACGGACTGCATACTGGGCTAGCCTCCTGTACGTGTGGGCCGTGCGTTAGGGATAACTGCTGTTAGAAACTTTGCATGCTAGAAGACTTAGCAGTTATTAGTGGTCCATGAACATAGCCTATTGTAGTACGGTAGTCCAATCCTTATTCTTGTTTGGTTGCAGGGTTGGGCTATTGTACTAAAGATAGGCTATGAACCAAATTGTGTCATGGATGTGACATGCTTAGAGCATGGGGTGGAGAGAACAACAAGTAAGGCGTTTGGGCTCCTCTGCACTTTCCTTTGTTCGCCCGGACGCTCTGCCGGAGCGACGGGTGGTGATGACCCCATTTATTATAGGCGGCCTCTGGCGTTCAAAAGACGACATACTTTTAGGCCCCTGACTCTCCGAGAGAATCATGTCAATCCCATTTATGGCCAGATAGACCACGTATTAGAAAGTTGTTCTCAAACTGCATTCACTTAGACGGTTATGCGACCTATTGGATATTTATTTTAGTACTTTATTGGCATACTTCTATGTATCTTGTTACATCCCTCTGAGGACCTGGTCTCTTTCCAGGTGTAGATGTTCATGAGTATTCGCAAGAGCGTAGATCCAGACTGGTTACTTATGTTTTGAGGAGGTCTTCACTTCAAGTCTTATTGCTTATTAATGGATGTACTTATATTGTGTTTGCTTTTATATTCTAGTTCTGCAGTGGATTTGTTTTCATCCGACTGTCATCTTTAGATACTTTGTATTGAGATCTAGTTTCGTAGATATTGGTTATTTATTTATATTAATTTTTGTGGATGAGATTTAGATTATGCCCTATGACTTGTGACTTATATATATACCAATGGTGAATTGTTATTCATATTACAGCATATGTATGTTATGGTTTCCATATATTGGAGTGCCATATACATGCGGCTGGCATGCTTACGTGTTTCTAGTCGTACGTATTTTGGGACTGGGGCATAACATATTTTTAGTGGTGGCCCATGCAGGTCGAGAGCATATTGTCTCGGTTACGTAACTGTACCGAACAAGCCTGCACATAGGATTAAAGTATAGGATCTTATCCATAATTGACTATGATCCACTTTCCTTCCAATCCGTTCTATTTGACTAATTGCATCATGCTTGATTCATGTGCTTTCCTAATAGTTTCTTGAGTATAGCCTCTCCTAAAATATAGAAGTCCATGTTGTTAGATACTAAGTAGGGTAACTTTTCTATTAATATGTCATGCCCTAGTTCCAAAATACATAGGACTAGGACACGTAAGCATGCCAGCCGCATGGATATGGCAACTCCAATATATGGAAACCATAACCCATACGTACGCTGTAATATGAATAACAAATCCACAAGTGGTATAAACATATTTCACAAGTCACATGGTATAAACTAAATCTCATCCACAAAAAATCAATATAAATAAATAACCAGCATCTATATAACTAGATCTCGACATAAGTATCTAAGGATGATAGTTGGATGGAAACAAATCCACTACCAACTCGAATGGAAAAGTACAACACCATAAACACAATATAGGAATACCAGCTAACAACCATGGGGCTCGGAGAGAAGACATCCACGAAATATGCATAACCATCCAAATCTGCGCTCCTGCAAATATTCAAGAACAGATATACCTGGCAGGGGACAAGGTCCTCAGAGGGACGTAACAAGATACAAAATAACAAGCCAATTTGAATACAGTAAACATGCATATTATTTAAAAATAAATAAGTACGCTGTACAAGACAATCTATATGAATGTAAATGAGGAAAACTTTTTGACTTATGGGCAAGGGTAGGCTACTCGATCTAATCTCACAACTCACACACACGTTCATGAACATCATCAACCGACATACCGTGGGGGTAGCGACCCTCGTGACTCCATCAATCGACATACCGCGGGGGTAGCGACCATTGGACACGACCACCATAGTGCGTGCTAGTGACTACGGTGTTACCAGAGTGGTTAAAGCCCATACGCCTACTGATTGTCCTCTCATGATACTAAGTGGCAAGTGTGTGTCAACATATCTAATATATAGTAATGACTGAAAGAAACTACACATACAATAAATATACAAAAATGCAATAAATATATAGAAATATACTAAGCATACAAAATACTGTAAGCAATTTGGCAAGGTATCTTGCCTGGCAAGAAAGCTGCAAAAATGTAATGTCCCGAAGTCCATACCAAGAGCCAGAAGCTACGGCCTCAGAATGAACATCTCCGGATGCTGAAATAAATATCACCAACGTTCCCAGAATAAGAAAAATAGCTAGAAAGCACTTCTCTTTCGTCCAATTTGGACACAGGGGCAAAACGGTAATTTCGGGTCAAAGGGGGTCCACATGTGGCCCACTTTGCACCGAAAAGCGTGCCAAGGGTAACAGTCTCTAAATGGGACAAATTATAGGTCAAACAAACTCTAGATGTCAATACGAACCCAACGGTATGTCCAAATGTGGATTCCGATGGGCCGAACACAATTTTGTCCAAAAAATCAACTGTGGGGCCCACCAATTGGCGACTTGGTCAACTGTCTCAGAATTATGTAAAAATTGGGTCACAGGATCAGCGCGTTACTTCGAGTCCAGTGGCGTAAGTTTCGTCACAATCTGACTAGCGTGCACAAAATGTGCGCGACTTTCACAAAAGTTACGACACGGGGTGTGCCACGGATACTGGCTGATTCTCGTGCGCACACGCGTCCGAATCAGTTTTTGTGAATTTTTACGTATTCGGTTACGCTGTGCGCACCATTCGGTATACTTGGTACATGGCGGGATGGTCCCGTTTGGCGGGGCGCGCTCCGTTTTACAACTTTTGGAAATCTGGAAAAGTGGGTTCGCGGGATTTTCCAACGAATTTAATTCTGTCTACAGCAGTTAATAATTTAGGGTTATTTAACAGAAATTAAACTAGGTCAAGTGGTCTACGCATACCAAAAAGAATCATCAAATTCGGATATCTGTGGTGGGAGATACAAACTCCGAAAAATGGGTGATCACCGTAGTTTTCTGCGATCCCAGAATTCGGTCTGTTTCCGCCAACTTTGGCGCTATTTTTGTCTATGGTTACGCGTTGTTCGAGGTCTACTATCATACAGATATGGAAGAGGGTTAAGGGGTGAGCATACCGGTGAAGACAGGGTGGCGTTTGGTTGAGCGAGTCGACGAAAAATAACTCCGGAACACAGGTACCTCGCTGTAGGAATCCGCAGTGCGCGGGGTCGCGGTCGTCGGGATTTGTTTGGACGGCCTGGCGGGGTTCTCTGGCTTCGGTGGCGGCACTCTCTAGGTCTAGATGGGAAGAGGGAGAGCCTGGATGATTTAGGTTTAGGGTTTAGATGAACAGAATTAATAATATATATATGAATAGGTAGAGAGAGGATTGGTTAATATCCGCGGGCAAGGGGGGGGGGGAAGTCTCGGCTGTGGGAATTCACTAGCAAGGGCGGGTCTTGTAATAGGAATTTGTTAGTTTGCTAGGTGGGAATTTGCTAAAGGGCTGCTACGAAATGAAAAGGGGCGGCTGTGGTTGCATGGGAATGGTTTGCTTAAGTAATAGTTTATTAGTAATATATTTAATAGTTTATATATATTTTTTCTTTTCTTTTCTTAATCTTTTCCTTTTCTATTTATATATATATATATATATATATATATATATATATATATATATATATATATATATATACTCATAGAAAAATTCAAAATTATATTAATGCACACTATTAAGTTAGCAACTGCTCAAGGGGTCTCCTACATAAAATAAATTCAGAAAAATTCCTAATGGTCCCATAAATCTCCTAAGTGCACCAATACTTAAAATAAAAATTAATAAAAATATATTTCTCCTAATTAGCTACTAATTACTACAATTTAATTAATAATTAATATAAAAAATAGTTTAATACAATTTTTAGGATTAGGGTTTTACATTCTATCCAACTTATAAAAATTTCGTCCTCGAAATTAAAATTAAGTCACGGTAGAAAGCAAGGATGGTATAAGATTTGCATTGTTTAAAATGCAAGGCTAGGTTTAAAGGAGTGGACGATGTTGCGCGTTGCACATTCCAAAAATCCTGGAAAAAATCCACATGAACAAAAAATAGGTTTCTTCATGTGTCATGTCCAATGGTGTGGACACCTAAATGCTCTTTTGCATAAAAGTGCCAAATAATTGGAAAATTGCACAAAGATGAGAATTGGATGATGGGCACGTTTAGGATAAGGGTGTAGAATTTGTAGGAAGGCAGTGGCTAGTGTAGTGCTCCAATTATCGAAGCACGGTAAGGTGCGCTAAGTGATATAATTATTGCAAAATTAAATAAAAATACCGTGTTCTATCTCTAACTGGACTCAATCTAACCTTAGTCTCACTATCTCAGCCAAGTAGGTCTAATTTTGGGTGAGGGTTCACAATCTACCGAACTTAAAATTTATCCATCTATCACCTAAGGCTACACATCTAGGAAAACTATTCCTCAAATTATTTAATCATGTTACTTAATCCTCAAAGTTTTAACACAACATATCACCTATGATATGCCCTTAATCAATTATAAAAGAGAGAGTCACTAAGTCATGTGATTAGCCTTATGGGGTATATCTAGTACTATCAGTGTGTCAACTTATACCAGCACGAGGTTTCGTCTTTCCGAAATAAGGGAAGACGGAGAGCAATGATAAAGAATTCAAGGTGAAGGTGATAGAATACAAGTACGAGGCTCAAAGAGATTAAAGAATTCGAAAAGAGAGTTGTCAGGACAGTTGTGGAATGAAATCCTATTTTTTTGGTAATTTCCTATTTACATGCTCGTATCAGTACAGTTATGTAATCGATACAATGTGTCTGACATGTCTAGGGACAGTATATCCGTCTACTACCATATATCTCAATCCACGTATAGCAGTCATGCGAAGAGCGAACCAAGCGCACTAAGGTTAGATAGACCTTAATACACCGATTCTGATTAGGCAATTATATCATTGTGTGCACCCAATAATACATATGCCATGAGCAAGCTCGATAAAAGAATAAGCTTGCAAAAACTAGGCTATAATAGCAGCATAAGTTAAGGTAGTACAGCAAACATAAATACGCTGGATTATGATGAAAGAAGGTACATAACAATTCAAGTTCACAAAAAAATAAGACTCTACAATCTCTACAGTTGTCATACTAACTCCCTGTTTAAGTCGTTAGTCGACTAAATTGGGGTATGAGCCTTTAAGTCCTACAGTCTGAATAAACACTGTCGTCTTACGCTAGCATACAATAAATGTCATTCAGTTACACTTTAATAATAAGGCAAAAGGCTATGTGATACTAGGTTGTGAGGTATACTACCCAACTTATAACAATAAACTAATACTGTAATGTCTTAAGGATACTGTAGAAACTCCTGTTAAGGTCTACGAGAAGGGGTCTTGGTACTTATTAGGGTATCCTCTATACCAGGGTCAAACATTATGGTAAAACTTATAACTAACTCTAGTAGTGTCTATACTACTCTCAAGTCTTCATAATACATCAAGGGATAGTGGTAAACCAGTCTATAGATAAGGAATTCTACGGTTCACTAGTTATTCTAAACTTAGTGGTGTGTCAATACTCTAGTCGTATTCTTAATAGGAAGGTTACCTTACTTATCATCTAATAACAGGGACTTATATTCTATGAGGGGGCTATACTCAAGGAGTTATCAGGGAAGTACATGAATCAAGCAGGATGCAATTATTCAGATATAATGGATTGGAAGGAGAGCGAATCATAGTCAATTGTGGATGAGATCCTATACTCTATTCCTAGGTACAGGCTTGTTCGGTACAATAACATAACCGAGACAATATGCTCTAGACCTGCATGGGCCACCACAAAAATATGTCACGTCCCAGTCCCAAAATACATAGGACTAGGATACGTAAGCATGCCGGCCGCATGGATATGGCAACTCCAATATATGGAAACCATAACCCATACGTACGCTGTAATATGAATATCAAATCCACAAGTGGTATAAACATATATCACAAGTCACAAGGTATAAACTAAATCTCATCCAAAGAAAATCAATATAAATAAATAACCAACATCTATATAACTAGATCTCAACATAAGTATCTAAGGATGATAGTTGGATGGAAACAAATCCACTACCAACTCGAATGGAAAAGTACAACACCATAAACACAATATAGGAATACCAGCTAACAACCATGGGGCTCGGAGAGAAGACATCCACGAAACATGAATAACCATCCAAATCTGTGCTCCTGCAAATATTCAAGAACAGATACACCTGACAGGGGACCAGGTCCTCAGAGGACGTAACAAGATACAGAACAGCAAGCCAATTTGAATACAGTAAACATGCATATTATTTGAAAATAAATAAGTACGATGTAAAAGACAATCTATATGAATGTAAATGAGGACAACTTTTTGACGTATGCGCAAGGGTAGGCTACTCGATCTAATCTTACAACTCACACACACGTCCATGAACATCATCAGCCGACATACCGCGGGGGTAGCGACCCTCGTGACTCTATCAATCGATATACCGCGGGAGTAGCGACCATCGGACACGACCACCATAGTGCGTGCTAGTGACTACGGTGTTACCAGAGTGGTTAAAGCACATACGCCTACTTATTGTCCTCTCATGATACTAAGTGGTAAGTGTGTGTCAACATATCTAATATATAGTAATGACTGAAAGAAATGACACATGCAATAAATATACAAAAATGCAATAAATATACAGAAATATACTAAGCATGCAAAATACTGTAAATAATTTGGCAAGGTATCTTGCCTGGCAAGAAAGCTACAAAAATGTAATGTCCCAAAGTCCACACCAAGAGCCAGAAGCTACGGCCTTAGAATAAACGTCTCCGGATGCTGAAATAAACATCACCAACGTTCCCAGAATAAGCAAAATAGCTAGAAAGCACTTCCCTTTCGTCCAATTTGGATACAGGGGTAAAACAAAAATTTTGGGTCAAAGCGGGGTCCACATGTGGCCCACTTTGTACTAAAAAGTGTGCCAAGGGTAACAATCTCTAAATGGGACAAATTATAGGTCAAACAAACTCTAGATGTCAATACGAACCCAACGATATGTCCAAATGTGGATTCCAATGGGCCGAACACAATTTTGCCCAAAAAGTCAACTATGGAGCCCGCCAATTGGCGACTTGGTCAACTGTCTCAGAATTGTGTTAAAATTGGGTCACAGGACCAGCGCATTACCACGAGTCTAGTGGCACAAGTTTCATCATAATCTGACAAGCGTGCACAAAATACGCACGACTTCCACAAAAGTTGTGACACGGGGTGTGTCCGCGGATACGAGCTGATTTCGGCGCGCACACCAAAAAGTGGGTTCACAGAATTTTCCAACGAATTTAATTCTGTCTACAACAGTTAATAATCTAGGGTTATTTAAAAGAAATTAAACTAGGTCAAGTGGTCTACGCATACCAAAAAGAATCATCGAATTCGGATCTCTGTGGTGGAAGATACGAACTCCGAAACATGGGTGATCACCACAGTTTTCTGCGATCCCAGAATTCGGTCTGTTTCCGTCAACTTTGGTATTATTTTCGCCTATGGTTTCGCGTTGTTCGAGGTCTACTATCACACAGATATGGAAGAGGGTTAAGGGGTGAGCATACAGGTGAAAATGGGATGGCGTTTGGTTGAGCGAGTCGACGGAAAATAACTCCGGAACACAGGTACCTCGCTGTGGGAATCCGCAGTGCACGGGATCGCGGTCGTCAATATTTGTTTGGACAGTCTGGCGGGGTTCTCTGGCTGCGGTGGCGGTGCTCTCTAGGTCTAGATGGGAAGAGAGAGAGTCTGGATGATTTAGGTTTAGGGTTTAGATGAATATAATTAATAATATATATATATGAATAGGTAGAGAGAGGATTGGTTAATATCCGCGGGCAAGGGGGGGGGGGAAAGTCTCGGCTGTGGGAATTCACTAGCAAGGGCGGGTCTTGTAATAGAAATTTGTAAGTTGCTAGGTGGAAATTTGCTAAAGGGCTGCTACAAAATGAAAAGGGGCGGCTGTGGTTGCATGGGAATGGTTTGCTTTGGTTTGCTTAAGTAATAGTTTATTAGTAATATATTAAATAGTTTATATATATTTTTTCTTTTCTTTTCTTAATCTTTTACTTTTCTATTTAAATATATATATATATATATATATATATATATATATATATATATATATATATATATATATATATATATATATATATATATATATATATATATATATACTCATAGAAAAACTCTAAATTATATTAATGCACACTATTAAGCTAGCAACTGCTCAAGGGGTCTCCTACATGAAATAAATTCAGAAAAATTTCTGATTGTCCCATAAATCTCCTAAGTGCACTAGTACTTAAAATAAAAATTAATAAAAATCTATTTCTCCTAATTAGCTACTAATTACTACAATTTAATTAATAATTAATATAAAAAAATAGCTTAATATGATTTTTAGGATTAGGGGTTTCCTAATAGTTTCTTGAGTATAGCCTCTCATAGAATATAGAAGTCCATGTTGTTAGATACTAAGTAGGGTAACTTTTCTATTAAGAATACAACTAAAGTATTGATACATCACTAAGATCCGAATACCTAATGAACCCTAGCATCCATTATCTATAGATTGGTTTACCATTACCCCTTGATGTATTTATGAAGACTTGAGAATAGTATAAACACTACTAGGATTAGTTTGAAATTTGATCATAGTGTTTTACCCTAGTATTGAGGAACCAATAGAAATCCAAGATTGAATATTAGGAATGAACCTAACTTTCATAGTGAGATAGTATTATAAAACTATAAATTTAGATTCTTTTTCTGATATTAGCAGACAGTACCTTAGGAAGCCAAGATGAATGGATAAAATATTTTCTTGATCATACCTCAAATATAGAGATTAGCAACCACCTTCCCTTAAGAAACCATGATATTATCTAGAGCCTCTATTTTAATTTTTATATCTTGTTCCTCTGCAACCTTAACGTTCGCTAATTGTGCGACGACTAAAATTATGTTATTCTTTTCTTCATCTTTCAACTTGTGCCACCTGACAATTCTGATTGTAGGCCAAGTGATTTTATTCTATGTTAAGGACATATAGTTGCTAGGATTATAGTTGTTAATGTTAAATTTTGAATTTCTGTGCTTGGTAGTTAGAACCTAATAAGTTGAGTTGTTTATTTAGATGATTATCCTCTAGTTGTAGATCACGTAATTTGTACCCCCACCTCGATACAAGTTATATCCTCTTTCCCCTTAAAGGCCAGTAACTTTTCCATTCTTACTAGTGACACTTGTTCTATACGCACAATGATTAAGACTTAAGATGACCATTACCTATATAATGCAATAGGAGACCCTAATAAATACCAAGATCTTTTTCTCGTGTACCCTAATAAGAGTTTCTACTTTATTTGCAAGTGAAAGGTTAATTTGTGGAACCACCTCAAGGCAATTACAATATTAGTTTATTATTTTAAGTTGGGTAGTATACCTCACAATCTAGTATCACATAGTCCTTGTGATCCATTAATGAAGTATAATTGAATGACATTAACTATATGCTTGCATAAGAGGATAGTGGTTATCTAGACTGTAGAACTTAGAGACTATACCCCTACTTTGTCGACTATCGACTTAGACAAGGAGTTAGTATGACAACTGTAGAGATTGTAGAGTCTTATCTTTTTGTGAACTTGAATTATTATGTACCTTCTTTCATCATGATCCAGCATATTTATATTTTATGTACTACCTTGACTTATGTCGCTATTATAGCCTAGTTTTGCGAGCTTATTCTTTTATCAAGCTTATTCACAATATATGTATTATTGGATGCATACACTAATACATTTCAGAATCAGTGCATTACGTTCTGATCAACCATAGTGCGCTTGGTTCACCCTTCGCATAACTATTTTACGTGGATTGAGATATATAGTTGACTAGTAGACGAATATACTTTCCCTTAGACATGTCAGAGCATATCATATCAAGTACATAACTGTACTGGTGTGAGCATGTGAATAGGAAATTTACCAAAATTGGATTTTAATCCACAACTGCCTTAACAATTCCCATTGAGTTCTTTAAACGCATTGATCTCCATACTTGTATTCTATTACCTCTTCCTTGAACTCTTCATTATTGTTTTCCGTCTTCCCTTATTTCGGACAGACGAAACCTCGTGCTTGGTATAAGTTTGATATACAGATAGTACTAGATATACCCCATAGGCCAATCACATTATTTGGTGACTATCTTTTATAATTGATTAAGGGCATATCATATATGATATAATTGGTGTTAAAGTTTTGAGGATGGAATAACATAAGTAAATAAATTAAGGAATATTTTTCTTAAATGTATAGCCTTGTATGATAGATGGATAAATTTTAAGTTGGGTAGAAGTCGCATTGTCAACTTGAGGTAATTTTTTTAGATTATGATCAAGTATGATTAGATTGAGAGATATAAGTCATTTTAAAATTTAAAAATTATTTAGAGGAATGATTAATATAATGAGGATTTAATAAATTATGAAATCTTATTATTACGGACAAATATTTATACTTTGAGCACATGATTTAAATTTTGAATATTGAATGTTGAATCATCGATTTAAATTTTGAGGATAAATATAGAATTTTAGACTTGAACAATTGGTGAATTAAATTCAAAATTTTATAATTTGATGATTTGAATTAAAAGTTAAATTTGATTGTTGGATCACCTATTTGAAATGTTGATGATGGAAATTGAATTTAAAAATTTGAAGAGTACAAAATTCATAAGTTGAAAATAGGAATAATGTTTGATTTTAATTATTTTCTAGAGGAGATTATGATAGTTGAAGATCGTGATGTAAAATTTGATATAGAATTATTTAAAATTTGAAGATGGTATATGGATTCAATTTAAATTTGGATATTGATGATTTGGAAAAGTGAGAAGAGATTACAATAGGTTAAATTTTGATTTGAATAGTGATTATCTTAATTTTGAAGTGATCGCGATAGATTTGAATATATTTTGTTATTTAAATTTTTGGAAGAGATTGTGATTGACATGCATTATGTACGAATGTGAAGGATTTAACAAATTATACCTTATTTTAATTTCGAGGACAAAATTATTTTAAGTTGGGTAGATTGTAAACCCCCTCACCCAAAATAGGTATTTTGTGTGTATTTTATATTATTATATTTATTATAGATGTTGAATTTCTTTAGAGTATTCTCTTAGTTAATTAGAAAATAATTTTTTTTATATATTTACTTATATAAAAATTTATTTAGAATCATTTTTAGGCTATTTTAGATTTTTGGAGATTTTTCTAGAATTTTTAGGTAATTAAAACATAGGGAACCTAAATTTTTAGGACTTTCAGGATTTACTATGAGACCATACTTGCATATTGTTCCTACCAAATATTTATTTTAGGTTAAAATATTTAATTATATTTTTCTGTAATTTATTTAGAATTTTAAAAAATTTATTTAGATTTTTGAAATTATTTAGGATTTATTTGGATATATATAGTATTAATATTAGATAGATGCTAATTTAGTGTTAATAGATATTAATTAGATTATATATAAATTATTTGTATTATCTTTAATTCTATTTAAGATTATAAATTATTGAGATAACCTCAAACTCTATTTTTTATATTAATTCAAATCCTGAGCCTACTAACCAATCCTAGCCGTATTTAATTAAGTAGTCTCCACCATTATAAATACCTATATCTTTCATATTTTTCTTCCCTAAACTCCTCACTTTTTCGTCAAAAAACAGTCAAATTCGTCATAAATTCAGCCTCATTTTCTAGTAGTTATGACGACTTAAAAAGACGATATCTCCTAACTCCAGAATCCAAATGCACTCCAGTTTTTTTAGAATCATATCAAGGTTAGTTTTCTGAATATATAAATTATTTCAGTAATTTAAGAACTTATTTTTCCAGAATATTTCGAAAGTGCCACTTGTCCGAAATCAGACGCGTTTTCGTATTTTCGATATTTTGGGAGATCCCGAACTCGAAATTATGAGCCGTTTGAAGTTTCAAAAATTTGACATGATGAAACTATATACAATTATTTTTACAGAATTTAATATGCAAGTTTAATCTACTATAAAATTTGTGCAACGTAGACGTAAATAGAAAACCACCGAAAACTGTCATTTGTGCGCCCTTGTGGCCATTACTCTTTACCGGCTTGTGATTTTATGAAACTGTCGATTCCAGCGTTCATGTAGCTTTGAAATCTATAGGATTCCACACACAAATCTAGGATTTGAATTGGTTGACTTTTTGGTCAACGGATCGTATTGATTTGCGTGCCACGAATCACAAATCCGTAAAGTTGACTTTCTTTGGACCAAAATTAGAGTTTAACAATAAAATTAGATTAGAATAAGATTAAAATACTATTTTAGGTTATTTTATTCAAAATTAAAATAGATTAAAATAGAGGAACCTATTCACCAACTTTTGTAACCTAACTTGTTTAATTTATGTGACGGATAGATCGGACGACGCCTTGAGTTGGAACTTTATTCTTTTTTAGAGAAGACAAGTATACCTTGCCATTGTACTGTTATTCTTATTCCATATGTTGCATGCATCTTTATTTTCTGTCTTTAGTTCATATATTTTAACTGTTATATAAAACGCGCGACGGTGTCGTCGTGATTGTTTTATTAAGTATATGCATTGACCTTGTTTATGAGACCGTCCATTACCATGAAGCATCATTAGGTTCATTGGCCGTGACACAGTGGTTACATGAGTTGTGCGTCTCATATAGATCATGGACTGCGTACTGGGTTGGCCTCCTGTACGTGTGGGCCGTGCGTTAGGGATAACTGCTGTTAGAAACTTTGCATGCTAGAAGACTTAACAGTTATTAGTGGTCTATGGATATAGCCTATTGTAGTACGGTAGTCCAATCCTTGTCCTTGTTTGGTTGTAGGGTTGGGCTATTGTACTAAAGATAGGCTATGAACCAAATCGTGTCATGGATGTGACATGCTTAGAGCATGGGGTGGGGAGAACAACAAGTAAGGCGTTTGGGCTCCTTTGCACTTTCCTTTGTTCGCCCGGACGCTCCGCCGGAGCGACGGGTGGTGATGACCCCATTTATTACAGGCGGCCTCTGGCGTTCAAAAGACGACATGCTTTTTAGGCCCCTGATTCTCCGAGAGAATCATGCCAATCCTATTTATGGCGGATATTTATTTCAGTACTTTATTGGCATGCTTCTATGTATCTTGTTACATCCCTCTGAGGACCTGGTCCCTTTCGAGGTGTAGATGTTCATGAGTATTCACAGGAGGGCAGATCCAGACTGGTTACTTATATTTCGAGGAGGTCTTCTCTTCGAGTCTTATTGCTTATTAATGGATGTACTTATATTGTGTTTGCTTTTATATTCTAGTTCGGCAGTGGATTTGTTTCCATCCGACTGTCATCTTTAGATACTTTGTATTAAGATCTAGTTTCGTAGATATTGGTTATTTATTTATATTGATTTCTATGGATGAGATTTAGATTATGCCTTGTGACTTATATATATACCACTGGTGAATTGTTATTCATATTACAGCGTACGTATGTTATGGTTTCTATATATTGGAGTGCCATATACATGCGGCTGACATACTTACGTGTTCCTAGTCCTACGTATTTTGGGACTGGGGCGTGGCAATGTGAACTACCAAAAGGAAACGAGGTCAAACCACCATAGCCCTCAGCAAACTACGGCTAGACGAGTCAACCCATAGACCTTCGTGGTCCCTAGGATAACAACATAACCTTATCCTTCGTGGACACTAGGTTAAAATAAAAATGAAATAAGGAAAAGCAGTTCATATACGTATAATCATTGTCCCTATTCTGTGGCTCAATCTCTAAAAATATGACAATGACTCGAGGGTAGTACAAGTAAAAAATGGTGCCTATAAAGTACGAGAGCAACACGTCTAGTAAACATGGGCCTAAGCATGTGTTTACAATAATCCAAGACATCCTATCACAATATACATCTATGATATGAAATTAAAAGCAAAAACTAGCATGCGCAACTACCGCTTAAACAAATAATAGTGCAATCAACTTAACAGTAATATGGATAGGCAAGAAAATAAATAAACTGTTAAATACATGTACAAATTTGACAAGGTATACTTGCCTGAATTGTTGATCGAACTTCGAGATGAAATCAAGTCATACGTCCTCCTTGTTCAACGGATATAATAATTATTTATTTAAGACATTAAATCATAAAGTTTATAGAGGATAAGTTTTGTAACAACTTAATTTGTTAGGGCCATAACAGAAATTGCTATACCTTATTTTATTCAGCAGCCATTAATAATATCATCTACTACCTCTTGTTTTTTCTTAAGGACCAAAGGAGAAGAAGAAATCTTCTCTAGATTATGGTCTAGGCATTTGATCTAGATGAGACAATGGCCCGACAAAGTAGCAGCATTGACGACACAACCGACGAATATGGAGGCTGCAAGATGGAGTTGGGTGAGTCATACTGCCAGAGAGGGGTGCAACGTCAACTTCACGTGGAGAGGTACTTCGCCATGACAAGATCTGGCTTGAGTTGGCAATGGTAGGGATGACCAAGTCGGCCGGCTCACGGGCAGTTGGCGAGGCAAGGGGTGGTTCGCGTCCGTTTGTTGGTGCGTTGGTTACAGACACGCAGAATTGATACGTCTGCTATCGCGGATTCACGAGAGGTTTGGGTCATCAGTTATGGGAAGGAGTTCTCCAAGCGAGGCTCAATCTTCGTCTACGGCGTGCGGCAAACCCGACTCGATAAGAGGTAGGCATGACGTACGGTTTGGAGATAAGGAGGCTTTCTAGAGGTTGGGTCTAGGAGGGTTTAGGTTTTTTATATAATATTTTTATAGAGTAGAAGTCGACTAAAAATAGGATGCCTAGGATTTAGATAAGGCTGATCTTAAATTTTAGTTGCATGCATACTATAGATATGCATGTATATTATAATATAATATGTAGATAAGGTTGAATAATTATCTATAATGTATTTATGCATGCACTGTAGATAGGTATACATATAATCTCTCCATTCGGTTGCATGTTATACTATAGCTTGACATATAGTCCCTATGTTACTTACGATTTATTTTATATATTTTATCAATAATTATTGCTTATGTGATTAGGTAAAGTAATATATTTAAAACATAATCATTAGATAAGTTTTATCTAATACTATAGTTTTCTTTTTTGTTAATTTATCTTTAAATTACAAGTATTGGAATAATATTCTATTTTATTTTGTTTTCCATTCTCTTAGTTGACTTTATATTAATTAAAATACTAAACTAAATAATTTTAAAAATTCTAAATTTGAGGGGATTTACAGCCCCGAACCTCGCGACCTGACCGGACATGTCGAACCCCGAATAACTTTGCGTAGAGCAAGATTCTTGACTCGGCACATTTGAGGAAGAAGCATGATATATGGCCATAATAGTTGAATATTTATTTTATTTATTCCTATATCTGCTTTTTTTTATGCATGTTTATTATTCTGTGGATGTTTTTTATAAACTAAGACCGCATTAATAATGAAATATGTCAAATAGTAGAAAAATCCTAATTGTTAAATAACTAAGTGGGAGAGAAAATTTATTTAGTATAAATTTCATAGTCTCCATTATTGGTTTGTAGGTGATGTAATTATACTTGCGTGTTGGTTTTAGTGCCTTCCTCCATATCGGATGAGTATAATTACGGATCACCAGTACAAACTTCCTTTGGGATAATTATAAAATATTACCTAGTATGTGTTTACTTCTCCATCTGAAGGAACACATTACAAAGTAATGGATACACTTAGATACAAATAATGGTATCCGCCCTATCAGAGTCACTGCTATTATTTGTAGGACCAAAGAAAAGACTAACAAATTAATTTTATTTGTCATAAAGTTAGTTTGACATGATAGTAAAATTAATAGTAAAAACCTTCTTGGACAAATATTGAATTAGTATACGTCCATACTATCTTGGCATACTAAATTCATGGTGTTTAAGGTGTTGGTGAACTTTTTATTATTGTTTTGAGGGAACCAATATTTATTTAGTTCAAAATTTTGTTTCCCTATATAATTATTATTTATGTGATTCTCAGAATTTAAAAAATGGGTTTATTCAGTCCACTTATGGTGATTCTTAAAGAAAATAAACTTATTGGCCCTAATTACATTAACTGGAAACATAACTTGGATATTGTCTTAACTGCTGAAGAGTACAAATATGTACTCCATGAGGAATGTCCTCCTAAGCCTGATGCTAATTCTGATGAAGAGGTCAAAGAGGCTTATAAGAAGTGGATCAAGGCAGATGAGATAGTGTAGTGTTATATTCTGGCATCTATGTCAAATATGCTACAACATCAGCATCAGGCCATGACCATAGCTTATGACATGACGTACAACCTAAAGGAACTCTTCAGACATCCGAGCAGGGCAGCTAGGCAGTTTGCTATGAAGAGTTTGATGAATATGACCCTGGCTAAAGGGACGCCAGTTAGGGATCATGATCTCAAGATGATGGATCATCTGAACGAGATGGAGATCCTTGGAGCTAAAATCGATGGGGAATCCAGGTCGATATCATTCTCGGGACTCTGCCTAAAATTTTTGACATATTTTGCCTTAACTACAACATGAACAAAAGGTTGTACAGTTTGCTAGAACTTGCGAAAGAACTACAGGATGCTGAGGCTCTCATGAGGCAAAATGGTCATTTTTATGTTACTGAAAAGGCTTATACTTCTAAGCCGAAAGACAGTAAAAAGAAGAATAATATTCAGAAATAAAAATTTTTAGCAAAGAAAGGCATGGGACCTCAAGGCGCTATGAAAGAGACGAAAGACAAGTATTTCAAGTGAAAAGAGTTAGGACATTGGAAGAGTGATTGTCCACTTCTCAAACAAGGGAACAAAGAAGGTATAACTCATTTACTAATAATTAAAACTTGTTTAGCGGTGTTATATACCGGCACATGTTGTATAGATACATGAGCCACTAATCATTTCGGCAATTCATTGTAGGGGTTCCAGGAAACCAGGCGGCTTAGTGATGGAGATATATTCTTGTTCATGGATGACACTACAAAAGTAGTAGACATTGCAGTAGGAGATGTTATTTTATCTTTTGGTAGAAAAAAGCCTTTGACATTGAGAGATTTTTATTATGCACCTTCACTTAGAAGTAATTTAATTTTGTTTCTATGCTAGTTAAGGATGGATATTCAATTAATTTTAATGTCAATATTGTTATTAGAAAAAATAATCATTTTATCTGTTCTATTGCATTAGTTGATAATTTGTATGTCATTAATCCTATTTCACCCATATGCAACTTATGTAAATGAATAACACGTCTTCTAACTTAAATAAGAGAAAAAACCTTCTTGTATAAAACAAACATATCTTTGGCACTTGCGGTTGGGACATATTAATCTAAGAAGAATACAAAGACTGGTTGAAGATGGACCATTGAGTTCATTAAAATTAGAGGCACTTCCAGTCTGCGAATCCGACTTGGAAGATAAAATGATCAAAAGGCCTTTCACGACAAAGGGTTATAGGGCCAAAGATGTGTTAGAATTGGTTCATTCTGATTTGTGTGGGCCCATGACGGTCCAGGCTAGAGGTGGATTTGAATACTTTGTCACATTTATTGATGATTATTCAAGGTATGAATATATTTATTTGATGCTCCAGAAGTCTAAGTGCTTTAAAAAATTCAAAGAGTACAAGGCTGAAATAGAGAAATGTCATGGAAGATGTATCAAGTCATTACATTCAGATCGTAGTAGCAAGTACCTCTTTGGAGAGTTTAGGGACTATTTATCAAAGGCTGGAATTATATTCCAATTGACTACACTTGGAATACCCTAAAAAACTGGTATAGAAGAAAGAAGGATTATGACTCTTTTGGAGATGGTTAGATCAATGATGAGTTTTTCAGATTTACCATATTCATTTTGAGGATATGCCTTAGAGACTGCAACTTATATTTTGAACTTGGTACCTTCTAAGTCAGTACCTATTACTTCTACAGAGCTGTGGACTGGGCGTAAGACTAGTCTGAAACATGTTCGAATTTGGGATAGTCTAGCACATGTGCTGAATGGGAAAGCAGATAAGTTGGAATCTCGTACAGAAGTATGCTTGTTTGTAGGCTATCCAAGAGGAATGAAAGGAGGTTTATTTTATAGTCCTAAAGATCAGAAGGTCATTGTTAGCACTAATGTCTGGTTCTTAGAGGAAGACTATGTGATGAACCATAAACATGAGTAGAGTTGTTCTAGAAGAACTGAGAGGTGAGACACCAAATACTTCAATACCAATAGTAGAACAGGAGGAACCACAAGTAACTGCATAACTTGTCACAAATATTACACCATAACCTATATTACCTCGTTGTAATGAGAGAGTTGTTGTACAACCTGACAGATTCATGTTCTTGGGAGATTCATTAGACTTCATCCCTGAGGAACAAGATTCTGATCCCCGCACCTATAATGAAGCACTCCAAGATAAAAATACAGAATCTTGGCAAAGAGCAATGATATCTAAAATAGAATCTATGTATTCTAATCAGGTTTGGAAGCTTGTAAAACCATCCACTAGTGTAAATTCCATTAGATGCAAGTGGGTTTACAAGAGAAAAATAGGATCATACGACAAGGATAAAACTTTTAAAGCTTTGCTTGTTGTGAAAGGTTTCACTCAGGAAGAGGGTATTGATTATAAGGAAACATTTTCGCCGGTAGCCATGCTTAAGTCTATCCGAATTCTTTTATCTATTGCATCTTATCTCGATTATGAGATTTGGCAAATGGATGTCAAGACAAGTTTCCTTAATGGAAGTCTTAAGGAAAACATCTATATGAAGCAACTAGACGGGTTCATTGAAAAGGGAAAATAACATCTTGTTTGTAATCTCAAGAAGTCCATTCATGGACTTAATCAAGTTTCTAGATCTTGGAACATCTGTTTTGATCAAGTGATAAAATTCTATGGATTTGATCAATATCTGAATGAAGCATGTGTATACAAAAAGTATGACGAAAAAATAGTAGTATTCCTAGTACTTTACGTGGATGACATCTTGCTTATTTGAAACAATATGAAAGAGTTATCTAATGTAAGGGTATGGTTATCCAACTAGTTTGATATGAGGGACTTGGGAGAAGTAGGTCACATCCTTGGGATCAAAGTTCTACAAGATCGCAAGAAAAGGATGTTGGGCTTATCCCAAACTACCTATATTGATACTATACTAACTCGTTTTAGCATGCAAAATTCTAAGAAAGTTTTCTTACCTTTTAGGCATAAAATGTCTCTATCAAAGAAGCAGTATCCAAGGACACCTAAAGAGATAGAGGACATAAAATTGGTTCCTTATGCTTTGGTAGTAGGAAGCTTAGTGTATGCAATGCTATGTACGAGATCAGATATCTGCTTTTGTAGTGCCCCGTTCCCCCTATTCGGGGAGCACGACTAAGAAATACGTGGTATCGTTCGATCGGGACAGATTGAATCAAGATCCTTTCCTCGTTTTGGATTGGTTTCTTCACAATTAGGTCCCATATTCAATGGATCGTACCTCAAGTGTCATATCCCAGTCCCAAAATACGTAGGACCAGAAATACGTGACACGCCAGCTACGCATTCGACCAGACTCTGGTCTGACCCAAATACGTATAAGCTGTATAATATAAAGGGCACTATCTAGATATCCCATAAATATAAACCTCTATGTCTCAATCCACAATGTACAGCAGTATACAAGAAAGAGCTATATGTGCTAAAGTCGGCCGTCCAATAACACACAAACTCGAATAGACTCGAGAAGAGAAGAGTCTACAAAACTAGGCTACAACAACAAATAAATAATCAATAAGAATAAAGTAACCATAATGCCGGTGGAAATGATATGAGTACCTGGTACAATGCCCGCAAGACGTGCAACTCCATCAGCAACTCCAATGCTCCGTAATCGTCTATGCTGCAAAACTGGCAGGGGACCAGATCCTCAGAGGGACGTAGCAAGGTACAAAAATACAGCATGCCAAATATAACAGAAAGTACAAGTGCAACAACGGGGTAATCTAGCATAACCAACTAAGTGTGACACAGTTTGAAGACAATGTTCGACGCGTGGGCTATCCAAAATAAAACTGTAGCTCCAAACACAGAGACACACGGGGCGTACCGTAGCTCTGAGCACAGAGTCACACGGGTGATACACTACTCTAGAATACAGGATCACTACATATACATATATAAGCGCGTATTCCAAACGTCTAGTAACTGTCTTTACCTTCCCAAGCGGTCAACGATGGTGCGCTGAACCTGAACCACTATCTAACTGTCTCGACACACAGAAATAACTCAACAGACGTAACCCTAAGGTCGTCCCAGTCTCTGATCATGATGTCAGTATCAGGATACAAGAATCTGGCACGATCACAGTGTATGAGTGTGTCCTGGGGTGTTAATATACTCAGGTACGTACATCTAGGTGTTACAAACATCTAATATTCATTCTAAGATGTTACGACGAACGTTTGCACCTGGTTGTGATCCGGACGTGAAGTATCGATCGTAAACAAAATACGCGCATAATATACATAAAGAAACAATAAATATCTGTATTATGAAATACAGGGTGGCAAGGTACACTTGCCTGCATCCGGCTGCTGATGACGGGGATCCGGTAGCACGTCCAAGTGCTCAGGTCCCGTAGTACCTAGAGATGAGATAAAAATCTAAATCAATAATCTATTACACGTCAAACAGGGATGTGACACACATCTATACATATGCTCAGTCTCAGCTACGACTCACAGGGACAAAACGCTAGGGGATTGACCATAGTTGACTATCGGTACGATACATCGAATCAACTAGTCATCTGTACACTATCATCGACCAATCCTCATTCTTACCATATTCATCACGTGGTTCAGTAGTTCAGGTATGCTCATTCCTCGACAGTAATTACTTATTAAATATTCGGTCTTTCTTTATACAACCATCATTATCATTTCACTAAAAATTACTGTCCATCAATAATAATTAACATGCACATAAATCAATATGATAAACCCTAAATCTCAATGCCTATCATTTAAATTCATTTTATAAACTTATGAAGAACAATCCCTAAACTCACCTCCATTTATCCTCAAACCCTAATTCCTTGTGTATCCAAACATTCATCTTTTGTACTTATTTAAATAAACCCTAACTACTACACTAAACCTCAATCACTCTTTATTAACACAAGTTTATTTTAATTTATGTAAACAATGAACCCTAACCTGCATTAACCCTAATCAATATTAAACCTCATTATCAACACTATAATACCAACAAGACATATAGAAACCCTAGCTAAAACTCAACATGAATATAAATAAAACCCTAGTTAAAAAATAACACAAGCTGAAAATAAACAAAGAGAGGGGGAGGGAGTCGACCTCGACGTGGCAGAGTCGACCGGGGGTTGGCCAGAGGACAAGCTGGTCAGCAGGGTGGTGGTGGCTGTGGGGTTGCAATGGTGGTGGTGGAGATCGGCTATGGTGGTGGTGGAGGTGATAGTGTAATGGTGGTGGTGGTGGAGGTGATGGAATGGCGAAGCTCACCGGAGCTCGAGACAGGGTTGTGCAGCGGCTCGGTTGGCTTGAGAACAATGAAGACGAGGGTGGTGGTACGGTGACTCAGGGGGAGGAAGCTCGACCGAAGCAGCGGCTTAGCTCCGGATGGAGAATGGCCGGGGGACACTGGAGGTGACCGAGAGGGTGGTGGCCTCGTCGGAGCGTGGCTGCGTCGGAGAACAGCTGGTGCGGGTTCGTCGGGGTGGGGCAGTGCCGGAGCCGTGTGCAGCTGAAAGCAGTAGGCTGGGGTGTTTCGGCGCGGGTTGCAGCAGGCCGGTGGGGAGATCACCCGTTGGAGAACAGCGGGGGCTCGACTGAAAGCAGTAGGCCAGAGCTAGGCTGCACCATTGCTCTGGAGTGGCAGATGCGAGGACAGCTCAGCCGGAGCAGAACTTCCCCAGGAAGAAGAAAGGAAGAAGAAGAAGAAAGGAAGAAGAAGAAATGAAGAAATAAATATGGAGGGGGTATTGGCTCGATTTCCAATGTGGAGGAGGGAGGAGAGAGAGAGAGGGGGATGGTTATTCCTAGGTTTTTGGGGATTAGGGCTGGCATGGGGAAGAGGGAGGTGATGGTGACATTTTATAGAGGGTTGTGTGATGAATGGAGGGTGGTGATGCTTCCATTTCAAATGAAGGGTGGAGATTTTACATGAAGAGATGGGTTTCTTCATGCAAAGGAAGGGGAGGAGATGGGTTGAGTACGGTCAAGGAAGAGGTAGCCTCTCCATTTGGCCTTGGCCAATGAGGGTGTGCCACATGTTGTAATAATTACAATTTAGCCCCTTAAGTTTGGGTAATTGCACAAACACATAAAATAATGGAAAAAATTATGGGGGAATTGGTGTTTGGTATTTTATAGGGTGAGGGGGCATTGTGTGTTTGGCATGGACTTAATTAAATGGGCATTGGGATTAATTGGGGATTAAAATAGGATTAGTCAAAATTGGCATCCCTGATTTAATTAGAATAAAAGTGTCCCGCACTTTTAAATTAAATGGGGACAGTTGGGGTCTAAGTTTGGAAATTACACAAAGGTCAAAAATGGTGTGAGCTTGGAGTCAGTCTTGGACCCTTTAGTTGGTCCGGCTCAACGGGTTAAGTTGGTGTCTCAAAATTGAAGGCAACGATACAGGTGTCCGACACAGAATTTAAATATAGGATTTTGGATACGGAAAGTTGTGCAATTAATTTAGGGCACAACGAATTTGATTTTGAGTGACGGAAAAGTCCAGTGCCTAAATTGGCGGATCAAGTCAAAAGTACAACTGTCCGATGTAATTTACGGGCTGATGTTGGGCTCCGAATAATTTAACAATGGTAGGGTGCGCCAAGGATTTAATTAATAAATAACAGACATAAGCAACCCTACTCTAAACCTCAAACATCTGCTGCTAAACCAAAATTTTCCATCACATACCTAACTATCTATAGAATTAATTGAGGGGGTTTCCATCCTTCCCAACTTGGAAAACTTTTGTCCCCGAAATTAAAAGTAAATCACGATAATAACTAAGAGAATTTAAAAACAAGCTAGTAATCAAATGCGGTACGTAAATTCGTACCTTGCTCCTCAAATAAATACGGGAAACGTTGTCGAATGGAATCCTCGCGCTTCCAAGTAGACTCACCTGGCGAATGATGCTTCCATGCAACTTTGACTAGTCGAATAGTTTGCCCTCTCAAAGTCTTCTCACTGTGATCGAGGATCTCAACTGGCTGCTCTATGTAAGATAGACTGGGCCCGACCGTAATCTCCGAATGACAAAGCACGTGGCTAGGGTCTGCCACATATCTTCTCAACTATGATACGTGAAATACGTCATGCACTCCTTCTAATGATGGAGGCAATGCAAGACGGTAAGCCACTTCGCCAACTCGTTCCAAGATGTCAAAAGGCCCGATGTACCTCAGACTTAGCTTGCCTCTGCCTCCGTATCTGATGGTACCACGAGTAGGCGATATCCTCAAAAATACATGGTCACCTTCCTTGAAATCCAATGGTCTGCGGTGCGCATCTGCCCAATATTTCTGTCTGTCTAGTGCTGCACACAGGTGGCTCTGAATCTGCTTGACCTTCTCCACTGTTTGTGTCACCAACTCTGGACCAAGTATCTGACGCTCTCCCACGTCACTCCAACATACTGGTTACCTACATTTCCTGTCGTACAGTGCCTTATAAGGTGACATCTGTATGCTAGCCTGGTAGCTGTTATTGTAGGAGAATTCCACCAAGTGTAGGTGGTCCTCCCAAGATC
This sequence comes from Iris macrosiphon, assembly GCA_036927795.1. NCBI lineage: Eukaryota > Viridiplantae > Streptophyta > Magnoliopsida > Asparagales > Iridaceae > Iris > Iris macrosiphon. Next base: position 31,825,500 of record JAYESA010000006.1, read on the forward strand.
CTCCAAAATCAATCATGCACGTTCTCAACATATCCTCTAATATCTGTATCGTACGCTCTGACTGGCCATCAGTCTGTGGATGATATACAGTGCTGAACTTGAGACGAGTTCCTAGGCTCTCCTGCATACTCCGCCAAAAATACGACGTGAATCTGGAATCACGATCCGATATGATGCTGACAGGCAATCCATATAGTCGTACTATCTGTCTCATATATATGTCAGCTAATATCTCCGTGGACTGCCCAACTCTGAAGGGCAAGAAATGTGCAGACTTGGTGAGTCTGTCTACGACGACCTAAACTGCATTCTTTCCGCTAGGGCTCCGCGGGAATCCTGTGACGAAGTTCATGGTAATGTCTTCCCACTTCCATTCGGGAATGGGAAGCGGTTGCAATAGTCCTGCAGTCCTCTGATGTTCATTCTTGACTTGCTGACAAACTAAACATCTCGCCACGAATCTTGCAATCTCTCTCTTTATCCCATGCCACCAGAAATATTGCCTCAAGTCTCGGTACATCTTCGTACCCCTCGGGATGAATAAAATAATCGAGCTATGAGCCTCGGTCATCAACTCTTGGCGTAGCTCGCCACTCGAAACGTATAGGCGATCTCCATACCTCAATGTTCCGTCTTCATGAATCCTGAGTCTTGTTTGCATGTCGGCCTCTGTCCTTTCTCGCAGTCGTCTAAATCCCGTATCTGTAGGCAAGGCTGCCTTGATCCTCTCAATAAATATTGACTGAACCTCGAGACTGGCCATCTGTCCATCCATGCCTGGCAATACAATCTTAATCCTGAGTTTCTGAAAATCCTCTAACAACTGGCGATGAGTCGTAAACTATATTCGCCTTGCCAGGGTGGTACTGTAACTCGATATTATAATCTATCATAAATTCTAGCCTGCCTCTTTCCCATGTTGAGCTCCTTCTGCGTGTAGACATACTTCAGACTTTTGTGATCTGTATAAATCTTAACACGCTCTCCATAAAGGTAGTATGGCCATAGCTTTAGTGCAATTATCACTGCAGCTAGCTCTAGATCGTGCGTCTGATAGTTCTTCTCATGAACCCTTAGTTGTCCTAATGCGTAGACTATCTATTCTATCTAAACTTAACTCATATTTGCTGAGCTTGGCATACAGCCTCTCATGTCTTAGCATCTCTAACACGATCCTAAGATGTCTTTCATGCTCCTCCTGACTCTTGGAATATACCAAGATGTTGTCGATAACTACCACCATGAACTTATCTAAGTACTGGTGGAAATCACTGTTCATCAGACTCATAAATACTGCTGGTGCGTTGGTTAAACCAACAGGCATGACTAAAAACTCATAGTGCCCTTATTTCATCCGGAAAGCCTTCTTCGGGATGTTCTCTCTCCATACCTTGATCTGATGATAACCAGATCTGAGATCGATCTTCGAGAATACACATGCACCACTTAGCTGATTCAAATAAATCATCGACGAGTGGCAATGGGTACTTGCTCTTTATTGCTACGGCGTTTAATGCCCTGTAATCAATACACAAGTATACTGTCTCATCCTTTTTCGGCACTATTTAGATGGTTGCTTCCCATGGAGAAATACTAGTCCGACTGAAACCCTTGTCTAAGAGATCCTCTACTATGGACCTTCAACTCAACCAACTCTATCGGTGCTAGTCTGAAGATGAGAAAATAACTGGCTCGGCTCTGGGAGTCAACTCTTTAGCAAACTCTAACTCTCTGTCAGGTGGCAGGCCCGGAAGGTTCTCTAGAATCACATTCTCAAACTCTGATATAATATGGTGGTACACTGGTTCACCTCCTGCATTGTATGCCCCTAAGGTAGATGGGCACCATACTTCTGGGCTCCCTGAAGAAACTCAACTCAGGGTAACCTGGTGGCCTAAAAATATAATGCAACTACGTCGACAATCTAGTGTCGCGTGGTATTGGCTCAATCAACTAATGCTAGGATGGTGTCATCATCCAGACTTAACCTCAAAATAAATTCTCCTGTTCTGTTTACCACACTAATCCTCCAAAAGAAAAATTCTTCCCTGCCTAAAGTATAATTTCTCTCCTCAAAATTTTCCCAAAAATTTTATTCCTCAAATTTCTTCTTCCTGTTATTTATTGTTCCGGGTCACATAGTACAATTATAATAATGACGTCACCCATGCATATACTAAAATTTTTGGTATTAGATCATCATCTTCCAAGTGAGATCCTAAAATTTTATCTCCTCTAGCTCATAATCATCGTTCCTAGTATTGCTATCATATATAACCACTAGTTTCCAACATCAGGCTATGCATTTCCATAAATTATTCTAGGTCATGATCAACAATCTTTCCAGCTCCCAGTACTTCCAAGATTACTGCTATCTCAAGTACGGGTAGGGTACTACTGGGTCCAATTCTCTTGCTAGCCTTCCACACTAGTTCTAGCATCTAAGAGAACCTATTAGCCTACCCTACAGAGGGTAACAATCTTCTCAGAGATTATTGCACGTATCACGTCTTCTGCTGTCTTAACTGCGATTTTCTTCTGGAGGAAACCATCAGGCGCAAGCGTTCGCCTTCCCGAATAATAGGGGATGAGAAACAATGATAACGATACCGACGAAAGTTAAACGAATACAAATTGGAAGTCCAAGGGCGATAATCACATACAAAGTGAGTTTTTAAAAATCGATTATGGATTGAGATCCTATTCAACAATTATAATATCTATTCCTAATTTGCAGGCTCGCTTGGCACCGTCAGGTGACCAAGATGATTTAAAACGGACCTGCATGGGCCACCACAAAACATTTCATGTCCCAGTCCCAAAATACGTAGGACCAGGAATACGTGACACGCCAGCTACGTATTCGACCAGACTCTGGTCTGACCTGAATACGTATAAGCTGTATAATATAAATGGCACTATCTAGATATCCCATAAATATAAATCTCTATGTCTCAATCCACAATATACAACAGTATACAAGAAAGAGCTATATATGCTAAAGTCGGCCGCCCAATAATACACAAACTCGAATAGACTCGAGAAAAGATGAGTCTACAAAATTAGGCTACAACAACAGATGAATAATCAATAAGAATAAAGTAACTATAATGCCGGTGGAAATGATATGAGTACCTGGTACAATACCCATAAGACGTGTAACTCCATCAGCAACTCCAATGCTCTGTAATCGTCTATGCTGTAAAACTGGCAGGGGACCAGGTCCTCAGAGGGACATAGCAAGGTACAAAAATACAGCATGCCAAATATAATAGAAAGTACAAGTGCAACGACGGGGTAATCTAGCATAACCAACTAAGTGTGACACAGTTTGAAGACAATGTTCAACGCGTGGGCTATCCAAAATAAAATTGTAGCTCCGAACACAGAGACACACGGGGCATACCGTAGCTCCGAGCACAGAGTTACACGGGTGATACACTACTCTAGAATACATGATCACTATATATACATATATAAGCACGTGCAGAGGAGCCCAAACGTCTAATAAATGTCTTTCCCTTCCCAAGCGGTCAACTATGGTGCGCTGAACCTGAACCTCTATCTAACAGTCTCGACACACAGAAATAACTCAACGGATGCGACCCTAAGGTCATCCCAGTCTCTGGTCATGATGTCAGTATTAGGATACAGGAATCTGGGGTGTCGATATACTCAGGTACGTATATCGAGATGTTACGAACATCTAACATTCATTCTAAGATGTTACGACGAACGTCTACACCCGATTGTGATCCGGACGCGAAGTATCGATCGTAAACAAAATACGCGCATAATGTACATAAAGAAACAATAAATATCTGTAATCTGAAATATAGGGTGGCAAGATACACTTTTCTGCGTCCAGCTGCTGATGACGGAGATCCGGTACCACATCTAAGTCCTCAAGTCCTGTAGTACCTAGAGATGAGATACAAACCAAAATCAATAATCTATTACACGTCAAACAGGGATGTGACACACATCTATACATATGCTCAGTCTCAGCTACGACTCACAGGGACAAGACGCTAGGGGGTTGACCACAGTTGACTATCGGTATGATATATCGAATCAACTAGTCATCTGTACACTATCATCGACCAAGCCTCATTCTTACCATATTCATTACGTGGTTCAGTAGTTCAGGTATGCTCATTCCTCGACAGCAATTATTTATTAAATATTCGGTCTTCCTTTATACAACTATCATTATCATTTCACTAAAAAATACTGCTCATCAATAATAATTAACATGCACATAAATCAATATGATAAACCCTAAATCTCAATGCCTATCATTTAAATTTATTTTATAAACTTATGAAGAACAATCCCTAAACTTACCTCCATTTATCCTCAAACCCTAATTCCTTGTGTATCCAAACATTCATCTTTTGTACTTATTTAAATAAACCCTAACTACTACACTAAACCTCAATCACTCTTTATTAACACAAGTTCATTTTAATTTATGTAAACAATGAACCCTAACCTGCATTAACCCTAATCAATATTAAACCTAATCATCAACACTATAATACCAACAAGACATATAGAAACCCTAGCTAAAACTCAACATGAATATAAATAAAACCCTAGTTAAAAAATAACACAAGCTAAAAATAAACAAAGAGAGGGGGAGGGAGTCGACCTCGACGTGGCGGCGTCGACGGGGGGTTGGCCGGAGGACAAGCTGGTTAGCAGGGTGGTGGTGGCTGTGGGGGTGCAATGGTGGTGGTGGAGATCGGCTATAGTGGTGGTGGAGGTAATGGTGTAATGGTGGTGGTGGAGGTGATGGTGTAATGGTGGTGGTGGAGGTGATGGAATGGCGAAGCTCGCCGGAGCTCGAGACAGGGTTGTGCAGCGGCTCGGTTAGCTGGAGAACAATAAAGACGAGGGTGGTGGTACGGTGACTCGGAGGGAGAAAGCTCGACTGGAGCAGCAGCTTGGCTCCGGATGGAGAATGTCTGGGGGACACTAGAGGTGACTGAGAGGGTGGTGGCCTCGTCAGAGCGTGGCTGCGCCGGAGAACAGCGGGTACGGGTTCGTCGGGGTGGGGCAGTACCGGAGCCGCGTGCAGCTGAAAGTAGTAGGCCGTGGTGTCTCGGCGCGGGTTGTAGCAGGCCGGTGGGGAGATCAGCCGCCGAAGAACAGCGGGGGCTCGACTGAAAGCAGTAGGCCGGAGCTAGGCTGCGCCGGCGCTCTGGAGTGGCAGATGCGGGGACAGTTTGACCAGAGCAGAACTTCCCCAGGAAAAAGAAAGGAAGAAGAAGAAGAAAGAAAGAAGAAGAAAGGAAGAAATAAATATGGAGGGGGCGTTGGCTCGGTTTCCAATGTGGAGGAGGGAGGAGAGAGAGAGAGGGGGATGGGGTTTCCTAGGTTTTTAGGGATTAGGGCTGACATGGGGAAGAGGGAGGCGATTGTGACTTTTTATAGAGGGTTGTGTGATGAATGGAGGGTGGTGATGCTTCCATTTCAAATGAAGGGTGGGGATTTTACATGAAGAGATGGGTTTCTTCATGCAAAGTAAGGGGAGGAGATGGGTTGACTACGGTCAAAGAAGAGGTAGCCTCTCCATTTGGCCTTGGCCAATGAGGGTGTGCCACATGTTGCAATAATTGTAATTTAGTCCCTTAAGTTTGGATAATTGCACAAACACATGAAATGATGGAAAAAATTATGGGAGAATTGGTGTTTGGTATTTTGTAGGGTGAGGGGGTGTTGTGTGTTTGGCATAGACTTAATTAAATGGGCATTGGGATTAATTGGGGATTAAAATGAGATTAGTCAAAATTGGTATCCTTGATTTAATTAGAATAAAAGTGTCCCACACTTTTAAATTAATGGGGGCACTTAGGGTCTAAATTTGGAAATGACCCAAAGGTCAAAAATGGTGTGGGCTTGGAGTCAGTCTTAGACCCTTTAGTTGGTCCGGCTCAACGGGTTAAGTTGGTATCTCAAAATTGAAGGTAACGACACAGGTGTCCGACATAGAATTTAAATATGGGATTTTGGATACGTGAAGTTGTGCAATTAATTTAGGGCACAACAGATTTGATTTTGAGTGACAGAAAAGTTCAGTATCTAAATTGGCGGGTCAAGTCAAAAGTACAACAGTCTGATGTAATTTACGGGCTAATATTGGGCTCCGAATAATTCAACAATGGTAGGGCGCGCCAAGGGTTTAATTAATAAATAACAGACATAAGCAACCCTACTCTAAACCTCAAACATCTGCTACTAAACCAAAATTTTCCATCCCATACCTGACTATCTATAGAATTAATTGAGGGAGTTTACATCAAGAAAGGACTCGACGGCAAAGTTGAGAGGGGCCTTTCCGTTGCGTTGGTTTCCTTGCTCGTTTTCGTATGCCGCTTGGTTGCTTTCTTGTTGGTTTTATGATTTGCATTTTTCTTGAACCATTTTGATGGATTTTATTGTCTTCGTTCTTTGGATTTCGCATTTTGTATCGAACCCTTAGAGATTAAAGCAGGAGATATTGATCATCTGTTGGTGTGTGCAAGTGATTGTGTAGGCGACGTGCAAGCGGAGTCTTGAAGATATCCCTTTTTCTCTTTTTTGATTCACTAACTTGTGAGTGGCTTTACTTTGATTAGCGTCCATCTTCCAAGTCTTCATTCCTAATAACTGACTCATTTGTGCATTCTGATCAACGATACCAAAAGAATAATTTGAGTCAAGGTAAAAGGTGAAGTAGACTTGAAACACTTGTAATGCTCGTCATATAAAATATCATACGGTCACATTGTTGCATGCTTGTCTGCTATACATGTAGCTATTTTATGTTTAGTTATAGTTAGAACTTATTTATCTATAACAGTTTAATAGATAGTGCAAATTGGAAATATGATCATTGACCAAGGTAGCCTAGACTATAGAAAATGCATGAAGTTTATTTACTTATATTGCTTTGAATGTGCTTCAATTGATAACCTCGTTTGTAGACGAGGCATGGTCTTGGACAACTTGTGCATAAGAGATATCGTTCTATGAACGGTCGTCGGGGCACTGGGACCGCTTCGACCCGAGTAGAACAATTTACTAGTGTAGTCCTAGTATTGGATGGGTCTGTGCGTCCGCCAAGAGCTAGCTACCCGATGCGGAATGACAGCTCAACCATCTCTCGTCCAACCAAGTGATGTTCTATGTATATTTTAACTATGCAGACTAGCTATGTCTTCGTGGCAGGGAAGGTCATGGTAAGTTTTGTAAAGGTGGTTCAGACGGTACAGGTAAAGTCACCGAACGGTGGAAGATTTTGTTATATTATTTTATTCTATCGTATATAAAGAATTGAACTAAGGCAAGATAGAAAGATCACATAATAATAATATTTCATATTCACATGAATACGTTGTCAATCTTGGTAAGTTCGGTTAGCTCGCCCTTACCGGTACTTTTCAAAGTACTGACCCTCGTTGTAGCAGGTTCCCTGAGCCGAGACGACACGGTGAGGAGCTAAAGCTTCCCCCAACCTTCTACTGATTCTAGGCGCGTTTGTGTTGTGACTTTTGGAGCTCAAGTACATAATCAAGAAATGAGCTCGCTTTCACCTTTTGAAGCTCCTAGGCGATGGTGCTAACTCGCACCCAAGGTGTTTTATGTTTTCTGAAATATTAGTATGGGATGTAATGTATGGATCGACTATCTCATTTTGCGTCTAAGTTGTAAGTCCGTGCAGTATTCTTATTACCTTTGTGTCAAGAGTCTATAACTAGATGTTTATTATTAATAAAGAAAACTTTTTTATATCTCAATATGTGATATCTTAGTTGCGTACTCAGTTGCATTTGTTCTAAAGTATATCATTATACCTAGGCCTTGTGCACGCGTGCCTTATGCGTGCACGACATCACGCCCGGGGGACGATTATCAATTTAGTAGAAATCGAAGTGTGACATATTGGTATCAAAGAATGGCTTCAGATCCTTTGACCTTCGTGTCAGAAGAGTTTTCTTGAAAAGACCCTGTCCCTCCCAGTTGAACTCTTGAATTCACTTGGCCAAAATGAGATATGTTCCATGCAGTGAGTCCATAATATATTTTGAGACTGATGCAGGTTACTTTTCTTTAAAAGAACGACCCCAGAGCCGGATGCACAAGCGCAGATGGTGGCATAAGTACAAGGGAGTAGTTCAGGCACATTGGGCAGCTCGGGAAGTCCAGCTGCCACACCCTCTGTCAAACCGTTCGAATGGATGATGCGTTTGATAGAAATATAGCAGACACAGGTGGAATTACATCAGAGCCAATTTGAGTCCTGGATTGAAGCTCAATTTCAGGCGCAGCAGACCCAGGCCGTGGCACCGCAGAAGCAGATGGATACCTTGCAAACGATTGTGACGAAGCTCGTCGCCAACAACTATTCTGCATCAACGACCGCCGCGACGGTGCCAGTTGTAGCCGTGACAACGGGACCTCAGGACTCTCCGGAACCTCCACCCTCAGACAAAAAGGGTCCCATCCTACAAATATTAGAGTTTAAAAAGATGTGTCATGCTACCTTCAAGAGGACTGAGGACCCCTCCATGGCGTTGGATTGGCTGGTTGAGTTGGAGGACTATTTTGAAGTTCTTCGTATGGATGAAACAAAGATAGTTGCTTGCGCTCAACTTCAACTCTGTTTAAACACACATGATTGGTGGGATGTACATAAACAAGCGATACTGAGTGAAGATGACAAGATGACCATCTTTTGGTCCATGTTCCATAAAGCCTTCGAAGAGTAGTACCTTCCACCCGTCGTCCGTCGCGAGAAGGAAGACAAATTTAAACATCTACAACAAGGAAACATGACAGTGCGACAGTACGTCGCAAAATTTAACAGGCTTACAAAATTTGCTAAGTCTCATCTATGTGACGCCGAAAGTCGAGCAAAAAGATTTGAGATAGGACTGCGACCTTCCATTCGTGCCCACGTCGTCGTCCCACAGTACCGTACAATGAGAGAGTCTCTAAACCACGCCCTCTCCCTAGAGCCGCAGTACCCCCCAGTTTACACTGACTCTGTACAAAATTCAATCACAAGCACCATAGCAACATAGGAGGTAACAACGCAACCAAGCGCCCCAACAACGACGATAATCAGGGTACAAACCCAGGGAGAGGTAGTGAGCTCGTCTGCCACCGATGTAATCATATCGGACACATCGCTCGAAACAATCGAGTATTCAATGGAGCATGCTTTAAATGCGGTCGCCAGGGGCATATGGCAGTGAACTGTCGGGAGGGAGGACCAAACCAACAGCGACAACAAAATCATATGCCTCAAGATCAGCGACAAGAATCTCAAGCGAACCAGACGGCACCACTGAATGCTCAAGGTCGGGTCTATACTCTGACTCAAGAAGAGGCGTTCGTATTGAACACAACGGTGTCAGGTATATTACTTTTTAACAATGTACCTTCTCGAGTATTATTTGATTCTGGTGCCACACATAGTTTTATTTTCGCAAATTTTGCATCGAGAACACATTTTTTATAACACCGATAGGCCTAAACTTTAGCGTCCGTACTCCATCGGGCATAGATTTTTCAGCTTACTTAGTTTGTCGTGAAGGTAACATTTGTATCGGTAGAATAAAATTATTACTTAATGTGATAGTCTTAGACATCAGGGACTATGAAATCATTCTGGGGATAAATTGGCTCCGTGCTTGCTCAGCTACCATTGATTGTGCGAAAAAGAAAGTCGTGTTTCATCTACCTAGCGAGATCAAGTTTTGTTATGCGTACAGTCCACCGTCAAGAGCGCCGAATGCCTACATGGTGATCTCTGCAATGTCTGCTCGGCGGATGATATATTCTGGCTGTGATGGGTACTTAGCGTCCGCTCGAGACACGCAATGATATTGCACAAACGTTGAGTCTATTTCCATTGTGGCGGATTTCCCTGATGTATTTCCCGACGAGTTGCCCTGCATGCCGTCCGACCGAGAGATATAGTTCACTATTGATACATTCCCAAAAACTCGACCAATTTCCAAAGCTCCATATCGAATGGACCCGGCAAAACTAAAAGAGTTAAAGGTTCAATTGTAAGAATTGCTAGATCGTAGGTATATTCATCTGAGCGTGTCTTCGTGGGCTACGCCTTTATTGTTTGGAAAGAAGAAGGATGGCTTAATACGGCTCTGCATCGACTATCGTGAATTGAATAAAGCCACTGTTCGAAACAAGTACCCCCTTCCTAGGATCAATGATCTCTTTAATCAGCTACAAGGTATGACGGTATTCTAAAAAATTGATCTTCGCTCAGGTTACCATCAGCTCAAGATTAGGTCGGACGACGTGCCAAAATCAGCCTTTCACACTCGCTACGGCCACTATGAGTTTTTGGTAATGCCATTCAGATTAACCAATGCCCCTACCACCTTTATGGACTTAATGAATCATGTGTTCCGGCCATATCTCGACAAGTTTGTAGTAGTGTTCATTGATGATATCTTGGTGTACTTGAAGAATAGGGAGGAACATGCAGAGCACTTGCGGACTGTGCTACAGACTCTTCGGGACAACAAGGTATATGCGAAACTGAGTAAGTGTGAATTCTGGCTGAGCAATATATCTTTCCCCGGGCATATTATTTTTACGGGAGGCATTTCAGCCGATCCAAAGAAAGTTGAAGCCATAATCAAGTGGAAGCGGCCTGCATCCGTCAGTAAGATTTGAAGCTTCCTCGGGCTAGCGGGATATTACCGTCATTTTGTGAAGGACTTTTCCAAATTAGCATCACCTCTGACTCACCTCATACAGAAGGGAGTCACATTTGAGTGGTTCGCCGACTATGAAGCCTCGTTTAAAGAGTTAAAGCATCGCCTCACCTCTGCCCCGTTACTTGCACTACCAGATGAGACCTCAGGATTCCAAATACTCAGCGATGCGTCAGGGCAGGCTTAGGGTGTGTACTCATGCAGCAGGATAGGGTGGTAGCCTATATATCCAGGCAACTGAAAAAGCACGAGAAGAATTATCCTACGCATGACCCGGAGCTAGCGACAATTGTGTTTGGGCTAAAATTGTGGCGATACTACCTCTATGGAGTAGCTAGTCGAATTTACACTAATCACGAAAGTTTGAAGTACCTATTCACCCAAACGGACCTTAACCTATGACAACGGCGTTGGCTAGAATTAATCAAGGACTATGACTTGACGATTGACTACACACCTAGCATGGGAAATGTTGTAGCGGATGCGTTGAGTTGAGTGTTTGCGGGATCCCTGTCCATTGATCGCAGGTTACAAAGAACGTAGAGGAAATAGGCGTTGAACTCCGAATTCAATATCGCGATGTGCGAGTTACTCAGATGCGATTCGTACCCAACCTGTTAGAGATGGTCACATCTACTCAGAAGTGCGATCCATTCCTAAGAAAAATACGCGAACAGATTCTAGCGGGGAAGGCTAAGGACTTTGCAGTAGATGAGAATGGAGTATTGCGAGTTAAGGGAAGGCTATGCCTCCCCAACGACATAGAACTCAGAAATAAGATCCTTGCGGAAGCTCACTATGCAGCCTATACGGTTCATCCCAGGTGCACGAAGATGTGTAGAGACCTTCACACTATTTTCTGGTGGCACAACATTAAGAAGGATGTGGCGCTCTTCGTGTCGCAATGCATAACCTGTCAGAGGGTAAAAGTGGAACATCAGAGACCGGGCGAAGAAATACAGAATTTTGATATCCCATAATGGAAGTGGGAGCACATAAGCATGAACTTCATTGTTGGCATGCCAAAGATGCAATAAGGGAACGACATAATCTGGGCCATCGTCGACCGGTTAACCAAGTCAACGCACTTTATTGCCATTAAAGTTACTTGGATCATCGATCGCCTCACCCAGACCTACCTTGATGAGATAGTTCAGCTGCACGGGGTACCAGTTTCTATAGTGTCTGAACGGGATGGACTATTACTATCACGTTTCTAGGAAAGCCTTCAGTCAGCGATGGGGACCAAGTTGAAGTTCAGCTCAGCTCAGCCTACCATCCTCAAATCGATGGCCAAATAGAGTGGGTGAATCAGGTACTAGAAGACATGCTCCACCTCTATGCAATCGATTCGAAGTCAAATTGGGACGTCCACCTACAGTTGGTCGAATTTGTATATAACAACAGTTATCAGTCCAACATCCAAATGGATCCGTACGAGGCTCTGTATGGGCGGAAGTGGAGTCATCGATCTGCTGGGACAGAGTTAGGGAACATCAAATCCTTGGGCCGGAACTAGTTGAACAAGCAGTCCAAAAGGTTCGGTTGATTCCAGAGCGACTAAAAGTAGCACAAAGCCGGCAGAAAAGCTATACCAATATTCGTCGTCGACCCCTTGAGTTCTTTGAAGGTAATCATGTGTTTTTAAAGGCCTCGCCCATGCGAGGAGTTATGAGATTCGTTGGCCCGTTAGAAGTCCTCAAACGAGTCACTTCAGTTGCCTATCAAATTGTATTGCCACCAGCCCTGTCAGAAGTGCATAATATTTTCCATCTATCATAGCTTAGAAAGTACGTGCATGACATGAACCATATGGTAGATTTTGGTCAGCTAGATCTACAGGAAAACTTGTCGTACGTCGAAGAACCCGTTCATATCTTAAATCGTATAGAGAAGCAATTATGGAATCGGGCGGTCTCGCTAGTGCGTATTCTTTGGCGGAACTACCCGGTCGAGGAGTCAACCTGAGAATTTGAATTAGACATGAAAGAAAAGTTTCTCTCATTATTCCTTAGGTGTAGGTTCTATTCCTAAGTTTTGAGGATGAAACTTCTTGTTAGTTGGTTAAGATGTAGTGCCCCGTTCCCCCTATTTGGAGAGCGCGACTAAGAAATACTTGGTATCGTTCGATCGGGATAGATTGAATCAAGATCATTCCTCGTTATGGATTGGTTTCTTCAAAATCAGGTCCCATATTCAACGGATCATGTCTCAAGGAAGGACTCGACGGCAGAGTCGAGAGGGGCCTTTCCGTTGTGCTAGTTTTCTTGCCCGTTTTTGAATACCGCTTGGTTGCTTTCTTGTTGGTTTTATGATTTGCGTTTTTCTTGAACTGTTTTGATGGATTTTATTGTCTTCATTATTTGAATTTTATATTTCGTATCGAACCCTTGGAGATCGAAGCAGGAGATATTGATCATCTGTTGGTGCATGCAGGTGATCGTATAGGTGACGCGTAAGCGGGGTCCTGAAGATCTCTCTTTTTCTCTTTTTTGATTCACCAATTTATGAGTGTATTTACTTTGATTTGAGACCTTCTTCCAAGTCTTCATTCTTAATAAAATTGACTCATTTGTGCATTCTGATCAACGATACCAAAAGAATAATTTAAGTCAAGGTAAAAGATGAAGTAGACTTGAAACACTTGTAATGCTCGTTATATAAAATATCATACGGTCACATTGTTGCGTGCTTGTCCGCTATACATGTAGCTATATTATGTTCAGTTGTAGTTAGAACTTATTTATCTATAACTGTTTAATGGATAGTGCAAATTGGAAATATGATCATTGAGAAAGGTAGCCTAGACTATGGAAAATGCATGAAGTTCATTTACTTATATTGCTTAAATGTGCTTCAATTGATAAACTAGTTTGTAGATGAGGCATGGTCTTGGGCAACTTGTAAACAAGAGATGTCATTCTACGAATAGTCACCGGGGCATTGGGACCGCTTCAACCTGGGTAAAATAATTTGCTAATATAGTCCTAGCATTGGATGGGTCCGTGCGTTCGCCAAGGGCTAGCTACCCGAAGCAGAATGGCAGCCGACCAATCTCTCATCCGACCAAGTGATGCTCTATATATATTTTAACTGTACAGACTAACTATGTCTTCGTGGCAGAGAAGGTCATGATAAGTTATGTACAGGTGGTTCAGACGGTACAGGTAAAGTCACCGAACGGTGGCACATTTTGTTATGTCATTTTATTCTATCGTATATAAAGAATTGAACGAAGGCAAGATAGAAAGATCACATAATAATAATGTTGCATATTCACATGAATACATTGTCAATCTTGGTAAGTTGGGTTAGCTCGCCCTCACCGGTACTTTTTGAAGTATTGACCCTCGTTGCAGCAAGTTTCCCGAGCCGAGGCGACACGACGAGGAGCTAAAGCTTCCCCCAACCTTCCACTGATTCAAGGCGCGTTCGTATTGTGACTTTTGGAGCTCAAATACATAATCAAGAAAGGAGCTCGCTCTCACCTTTTGAAGCTCCTAGGCGATGGTGCTAACTCGCACCCAAGGTGTTTTGTGTTTTATGAAATATTAGTATGGGATATAATGTATGGATCGACTATCTCATTTTGCGTCCAAGTTATAAGTCCGTGCGGCGTTCTTATTACCTTTGGGTCAAGAGTCTGTAACCAGATGTTCATTATCAATAAAGAAAACTTTTCTATATCTCAATGTGTGATATCTTAGTTGCATACTCTATTGTATTTGTTCTAAAGTATATCAATATGCCTAGGCCTTGTGCACATGCGCCTTACGCGTGCATGGTATCACGCCCGGGGAACGATTATCGATTTAGCAAAAAATGGTGTGTGACAGCTTTTTCGTTGGCATGGTTAGTAGATATCAGTCTAACCCGAGATAAGATCACTGGAATACGATAAAGCATATCTTGAAGTACCTGAAAAGAACTAAAGATTATATGCAGGTTTATCATACAAATAGTTTAGTGCCCTTGCGGTATACAGACTTAGATTTTTAGTCAAATAGGGATGCCAGAAAATCTACCTCAGGTTATCTATTTACTTTAGGAGGTAGAGCCATAGTATGAAGGAGCATCAAACAAAAATGTAATATTGATTCCACCATAGAAGTCGAGTATGTGGCAGCCTCTGAGGCAGCCAAAGAGGCGGTTTGGCTCAGAAACTTCTTATTGTACTTGGATGTGGTACCTTGTTTGCCTTAGACTATTATACTTTATTGCAATAATAGTGGTGCAGATGCAAACTCGAAGGAACATGAGCCCATAAGACAGGTAAACACATTGAGCGCATGTCACACCCCGCTCTCAGAATACTGGATAAATACGAGAAATGACATGGCCAACCGCACCTTGCAGAATACCGAAGTAAGTCGTAACGTGTTAAGGTTATCTAGAAGACATATGGGTGAACTCTAGCATGTTATGACATCAATCCTAAGGCAGACAAATCCTAGTATCATAATCTATCAGCACAAGTATAAGAGTATATCATATATAAAAGTAAAAAATGCGTCCCAAATTACATACCATATATGATCATGAAGCTAGTGAATACAAAATGCTGCACTAGAAGAGTATAATTATATATGATCAAATATACTAGCTATGGTCTAATGTATAAATCATGTTGACAGAAGTCAGAGAAGTAATCTCAAAATAAGGGGCTAACATTGCCTCTTGCTAAAATACCAAAAAATAAGATAAAACTACGAAAGCTAGAGGAAGGAAACCCACTCGCGAGCTTCGGCCACAGTCCTACGAGTGCGAGCCATCTTGCTGGAAGTACGGTGGATCCTGGTTCTCCTCGGGATAATCTGGCCAAACAAAATCAGTGGGGTCAGAACCCCAAGCAACAATTACCACAAATAAGCTAAAGGTGATAAACCAAATACATCCCAACATACAACAAAAAAGAAACATATTAAATAAATGCGGATCAAGACTTTTACAGTATCAATGTACTTGTCTCAAAAATATAACTGGAAGAACTGATAACAAAATGCTACAAAGGAAAGTAAGGCGACGAGCGGTAAGAGGGCATAGGAACTACTCTAGATCGGGACCACAACCCTTAAACCAAACAATGACTGGGGTTGCAAATCTTCACCTGAGCAGAACTTAGCACCCTAACCATGCGCCAAAGAATGAATTAAAAATGGGTGTGCTTAATTTATAGACAAACATTCATTCCACGTCCAAACATGCCTACGGCTTGCTAAAATTAACTAACCAGGGTTATCACAAACCTAGTTAATAACAAATGCATGCTTTGAAGAATATCGCTACCACCGACACTACAGTTAACCCGGATGGCTAAAGGAACGCTTGTCAGGTACTTATAGTGCACATTACAAACAATAATGAATAAAAAACTAAAGCAGATGACTGATAGCATAACAACATAACGTAAGCATAAACTAGCTTTTGAAGATGTAATTAATTTTTTTGTAAATGAGATTTGGTTTTATAAATATGGGTTTTGTAAATGAAACTGATTTTGTAACATAAAGAGATTTTGTAAATTAAGCTGATTTTGTAAACATAAACTTATCTGAAAATGGTCTTGTAACATAACTAAAATTGAGACATAACTGGAACATATACTGGAATGCATATAATAAAATACATAATGTTATGAAACTTGGCTCAATAACAATAATTTGTAGTGCCGCAGCACACATAAACTTGGTCAGTCATGGACCCTTGCCTAGCAGGGTTGTTCCTTGTTGCATGGGGCCCTTAGAGATCGAGGTAGCCGATAGCGCAATATTCTTTTCTTACAATAATCTAGTTAAATCATATCTTGTTTAATTATTTATAAATTGTTTTAAGTTCTTGAGTCATTAACTCTTGAGAACTTCCTAGAATAATGAGTCACGAGTACGAGCTATTCACGATTTATCGTATCCGCAACATACGATACATGGGGCATTACTCACACTCGATTACCCGATGCCAAAATGCAATGAATTATCATATACAAACATTTCCATGGTATCGTGAGGATCAAAATCACGTGTTAAATAGGGAAGCACAACATCCAACTATGGTCCAATACTCAATTGGGCTAAAATAGTTTATGCAATAAAAAAATAATATAATATAGTAAATTGATCATAACCCTCACATATGAACTCCAAATAAGGTGATTCAAAAATATTTGGAAAGAGAAAACATATATCTATAACTTTCATGTTTTGAGTTTTGCAAGATTCTAGCTAGAAAATAGCTTAAATAGGTAAAAACAGACATATGGGTCACCATGCGCACATCATAAATTCTGTGCGTGGCGCACTGCTGCAGCAAGAAAATCCATACGCGATGCACTGTGCGGCAAGGATTGATGTGCGTGACCAATGATATATGCGGCGTGTGTGTGATGTGCGTGTCACACTACTACGACATGAAACTTCATGCGTGGCACACTGCTGTGACAGGAAACTCCATGCGCGGTGCACTGCGCGCGGCAAGAAAGTGATGCACGACGCATTAATACGCGACGTATTGCTACAGAATAAAATTTTATGCGCGACGCACCACTACGGCATGAAAATCCATGCGCTTCACTCTGCTGTGCGGCATTGTTCATCGTCCCTGCCAGACAGGTCCAAGAACGAAGCTCCAAAATTTATTTTGGCCATAATAACTTCAATTAAACTCCAAATTAAGTGATTGAAAAGACAAAATACTCGAAATTAAAAGCTCCATCAAATAGAATAACTAGTTTTAGAAGACAACAAGTTTTAAAAGATCAAACCAAGGAAAAACTCATGGAACCCATATAAAACTCTAAGTTAAAACTCATATCTACATAAATCTATACAACAAAACCCAAAACTCCAAGAAGTAAATATGATCTGCAACTCAAAGAGAATATTTTCCATCAAATACATTTTAAAAACATATATAAAAAATTTAAAGATCAAGGCTTCACCATTGAGCAAGATGTACTTGCCTTGGGAGGCTCATAGCCTCTACTCTCACGGTCCAAGTGACAGCAACTTCTCCCTAGGGTTAGGGTTTGGCTAGAGGGAGCTTAAAGGGAAGGAGGAAGAAGGAAGCAAGAAGAGTGAAATGAGAAAATAAGTGAGGAGAGAGAAATACTCATATATAAACTAAGGGGAGAGAAAGATGGTTTAATCATGGGTTCAATCAAATGAACCGAATCGTGTATCCATTCTACATGCAAATCCTATATCGGGTCTTTGGCAAATGCCAATATGTATTCTACTGGTATCGAGTAGTCTCTCTCAATAACAAAAAAATAATAATACATAAAATAACGGGAACCAACATGAGAAATACAGCAGGGATATATTATCAAAAAAAGTTAAATTCTAAAAATTCAAGAAATACCAAATTTGAAATTGGGTGTGACAACACAAGTACCACCTGATACAAAATTTTGTAAAGAGAGAAGTAGTTATTGTGATCAAGATATCATCAGTAGACAACCTAGCTGATCCCTTTAAAAAGAGCTTACCAGCTAAGACTTTTGATAGTCATGTTGAGGGAATGAGAGTCAGATGCCTAGCAACATGGATTTAACTATAAGTGGAAGATTTTTAGCAGTATACTAAAAATCAATGCTTTGAGTATAAGTGGAAGATTGTTAGGGTTATATACTAAAAGCATCACTTTGTTTTAACTATATTTCTTTATTTTTAAATAATAATCATATGGTCAAATGTTTGCATGTTATATTTGTTATAATATTAATGCAAGTTTCTGATATTTTATATTGTAGATAATATGGTGTGTGTTATAACACAGAAGATCATATTATCAGTTCTCAGTAGAATATGTAAATAGTTCACAACCTAGATGGACTTGGACAAACCATTAGAAAGGTTGTAATGTAATCTGGTATTAGTCTATCTTGACTATAGGTTTACACTAGTACACTTTGTGTGTATTGAATATGACCACTTGAGGTTGTTCTCTTTGTACTGACTACATAAGAGAACAAATACCTCTTTTATTATGGATGCTTGTGCTCTTAATCCGGATATAATAACAAACATGTATATGCAATGTGCTTTACTTTGACTCATAAAAGAGTGAGATTCATTATAGTTCAATAACCTCTATGAATTGAGTAATGACATTGTGTGTATGATGGACTGTTGATTATAAAAGGAATCCATATCCTAATACATCAGGTTGATGATGTTCTCTTAAGGAACTCATAAGGATTGTCTTATAAACCCTCCAGGTAGATTATATCATACATGACAAATAAAGTTGAGTGATAGTATAAGGATAAAAGATGTCGATCAATATAGTTGTCAGTAACTTAATTTAATCGACGGACATTCAATATCTTAACATGGTGAGACGAACATGCATATAATAAGAATGAGCCCATAAATGTAATTTAGGATTAGGAAGGTAGTGCAACAATAGCTCTTTAGTGGGCCAAGCTAATATTAACGGACCTGGATTGTATGTTCGGGCTGAACATGGGATACCTAGTTATGTTAGGAGACCTAATCCTAATTTCTCCTCATGGTCCCTGTCGTAGCCTATATATATTCTCTATTATTTGTCCATCATAATTATTAGAATCGAGCAACTTTTTCTAAATTCGTCTTTCATGTAAGAAGAGAAAGTGGGTCGGCCAAGAAGAAAAAAAGGTTAGAAGATTGTTGCCCACATGACGTCCTATCCGAGGAAGGAATATGTAAAAAAGATCTTGGGGTCGCTAAATGATCAAGGTTACTGAAAATCTTTATCTTCTTCTCGTTACTACATTTATAATTTGTGAACACTAGTTTTCGCCTTTGAAGGATTAGATCACGTATTAAACCTGTTAATCTTCTATCGATTGATATGCATACTTGTCTATAGTCCTGGGGATCCCCAGTTCCATCACCCATGCTCCACTTCACTGTGAAGTAAAAATTCATGCCCCTACTTCATAGTTACCAAACTGCTCCTTAGAGGGTTTTTAGTCTATGATTGTTTAATTATCAACTTTTATGTCTATAGAGACATTTCGGTAACTCTAATAAATTCAAAAATTTACCAAATTTCTGATCTATCTTTTGATAGTTATTTTTGGTTTCTTCTGATAGCGGGTGCTATAATATGAGCATGTCGTGATTAGCATTGAGGTTGTTGGTGTTTTTGACAAGATTTATGGGTAATAGGAGGAGCTCGAGGAGGAGGCTCGGGCTAGTGGGGAAGAGGATGGAAAAGAAGAGGTGTAAACCCCCTAATTTTTCAAGAATTTTTAAATTGGATTTTTCCCAATTTTTTGTAATTTTCTGGGATTTTTCTGTAATTAAAACCTAGGTATTTTGAAATTAAATGATTTTTAATTGCTGTTAAATAGTATTAAAATATTATGGAAATAATATTTTTGGGTGTGAAATGAAAAACTAGACATAGGATAATTTTCTGTGAATTTATTGGACTCCGGAATCATTTTTAAAGCCCTAAAAACTATTGTATATTTTAAACCAAAATAAACCCTAAAATAAACCCGGTTCAATTGAACCAAACCAACCCAAACCAACCCAGACCCGGTTCAACTGAACCAAACCCAGCCCTTAGCGGGTCGGGTCGGATCTAACCCCGACCCGAAACCCGCAGACCCAAACCCGTACTTAAACATTAATGGATCGGGCCGGATTCATATTGAACCCGACCCGATCCAAACCCGTTAACCCCAAGTCGGATTCCCAATCGAATTCTACTGTTCTGACGTATTTAATCCCCCTCCGACCACCTTGACGAAACCCTAACTTCTCCGTCGGAACCCTAGCTCTGCATCTCCACCTTCCCCCGCCCTAGATCTCTCCACCGACCTCGACGAACCTCCCCTCACCGCCTCTTCTCCTCCGCCCTAGCCCAGCCGAGCAGCCCCGAGCCACTCCGATCACCCTCGATAGTCCCCCGACCCGCAGCAGCGCCCTCTCCTCCTCCCGTTCCACCATCGAATACCCCGCAGCCCTTCGTCCTCGTCGACTTCTCCTTCTCCTCCTTCCATCTCCGGCTAACCCGAGCCGTCGACCCCGCCTCTTCCCAGCACCGTGAGCCATCCTCTCCGCCTTCCCTCCATCTTCCTCTGCCTATCTCCGCTGCTCGCTTCCCTCTTTCAGCCTTGATCCGCCTTCCTTCTTCCCCGACTCCACTTCATCCCCTCCGACGAGCCCAGATCTCTCCGCCGCTCCCCGCTCCATGCCTGAACCCTAGCACTGCCAACCACTTCCTTCCAACGACCCCCTCTTCCCTCGGCCGCCTCAAAACCCCTTGCTCCTCCGCCTAGACCTTTCCATCCCGACCATTGACCAACACCATCATCCCAGCTCACCTCCATCTCCCTGACCTGAACCTTAAGCCCCGAGCCGCTATGCTCCGCCCCCTAGCCACCCACAGCAGCCCTAGCCCGCTCGACGACCTCCACAGCCATCCTAGGCTGCCCTATCCCAGCCCGGCCATGACCCGCTGCCCTAGCCTCGGACCTGACACAACAGTAACCTGGACACAGCCCGGACATGACACAGCCCCGTGTCGGTGTGTCAAGGCGACCCCGGACACAAAATTCAGATTTTACGAAGCCCTGTTCAGGTAACCCGTTCTCCCTCCTCGTTGACCCGTTTTTGGTTCTATTAGTTGTGACTCGTAGACTGTGTGACCCCCTCGATGCCCGTGTGACCCGCTTGGTACGTCGCGTCCTGTGGCGATCGCAACCCGCGATCAAAAAACAGGAAAAATAATACCACGTTTTACCCCAGAACTGAGTGCGCCCTGCCAAACGGGACGACTTGGTCGCATGCGATCTTCACCAAAACGTGCTTGCTGTCGATATGGACGTGCGAGATTTCACAGAAGTTGATTTGGATGTGCGTGCACACCGAAATCAACGCGTATCCGCCGACAACGTCCCGTATCCGCCCATTCTGGAACATGTCATAACTTTCTGTACACACGTCGGATTGAGACAAAACTTGTGCCATCGGACTCGTAGCAATATGCTGGTCCTGTGACCCAAGTTTGGTTCGATTCTGAGAACGTTGACAAAATCGTGTATCGTGGGCCCCACAAGCTCCACTTGACGGGCGATTTTGTGATCGGCTCATCGAAATCCAATTCTGGAAGTTCCGTTGGGTTCGTATCATCGTTCCTGACTTTTTGATACTAAGTTGGACGAATTTGGAGACCTTTGACCCTGACACATTTTTTGGTGTAAAGTGGCCCACATGTGGACCCCGCTTTGACCAAAAACTGTTATTTTTGCCCCTGTGTCCAAATTGGACTTAAGGACAGGCATTTCTAGCTATTTAATATTTTCTGAATCTAATGGTAATGTTTATTTTAGCAACCGGAGTAGTACCTGCAGATCACACTGAGACCAGAGCTACAGTTGGAGCCAGAACCCCAGGCAAGTGTACCTTGCCAACTTTGCAGTCTTGTTACATATTTTCTTGATTCATTTATATTGATGTACATGCTTGACCTAGGACTGTGTGACTTACTTAGCGTCCGATTAATAGTCGGGTGCCCACACCGTACGCGGAGTTGTGTAATGTCACCTAGAGATGGATATCGTGACCCTTTACATTCTCGTACTCGTCTTATCAAGTACATAGACCCAGGACACTTGACACTATTCATGAGACAGAATCTTCCTGAGATATTCATAGTGATTCTGTGTAGGATACAGGTTTTATGACATAGACATTTTATTCATAGACATTATATGACTTGCTGTATTAGTTTTGATCCTGCGTGTCATGGACATGAGACGTGAGATTACATTGGGTGGGGAGAGATTTACCATACAAAAGGCTGATTATATTATATATATTATCATCTTGATGTATCTGAGTTTCTGATATAGAGCTTTGACACAAGTTCTGGCCCTTCGAGAGAATACTGCTATGGGTTTCTCCGACACAGAGCCTATAGTAGTCTCAGCCCGAGTATAACTAAAACTCTCACTTGCATATCACTTAGCTGGTTATATAGTTATCCTATTGATTCATTTATTTCTGTACTGTATTTTTTTTGGCTTATTTTATCTGTACCTTGCTATGTCCCCTGAGGACCTGGATCCGGATTATGTCCCCAGGATTAGCAGACGAGATCTATCCCGAGGTTTACGAAGCATGAGCATTATCAGGAGCAGGCACTGGAGCAGTACCAGATCCAGTAGATGAGTGATCATCGAGGGTATCTTCTGAGTATATACTGTTTTCGTACTCAGTATTTGCTGTGGTTATCTTTATTCTTGTATCTTGACAATGTATCAGACTCATTATCGGGCTATTTTCCTAAGTTTATATTTTATTGAGATTGATCTTGCTTTATGATTCTGCTATTGTTGTATTCATTACTGTGGATGAGATTAGTATATCTAGACCCTTATGGTTGTATTATAGCTTAAGTACGCCCCGATGGATCCATTAAATTGGGTTTGTCCATCGTTGTGTGCTATTGGCCATTGCCACGTGTCTAGTCCCTCGGTATTTTGGGATTGGGGCATGACATAGTTTTTATGGTGGCCCATGCAGGTCAACGACTAAATTGTCTCGGTTTCAACTTAGGGACCGAGCAAGCCTGCAATAAGAATAGGATAAGTTTTTGGATCTCATCCACTTGCTTGAATCGTTCTTGACATCTATATCGGATTCGAATTAATTTCTAGACTTGCATTCTGCCTTGATTCCTGTGCGCCTCTTATTGTTTATTTTGGTTGTTACTCTAAGATTTTAATATGTGATTGGTAATTAGAACTTGACAGTTTAAGTTATTATTGTAGATTATGACCTAATGATTACCCCTTAGCTTTAAGTCACATAATTAGTACCCCCACCTCGATACAAGTTAGATCCCTTACCCTTGACGGCCAGTAACTCCTCTATCCTCACTATCGACACTTGTTCTATAAGCACTATGACTAAGACTTAAGACGACCATGACATATATAATATAGGAGGATACCCTAATAAGTACCAAGACCCTTTCTCGTAGACCTTAAACAAGAGTTTCCACGGTATCCTTAAGATAATTTCAGTAATAGGTTATTATTATAAGTTAAGTAGTATACCTCATACCCTAGTACCATATAGTCTTTTGACCAATTGTTGAAGTGTAACTGAATGACATTAAGTGTATGCTAGCATAGGACGATAGTGTTTATTCAGACGATAGAATTTAGTGGTCCTTGCCCTTACTTGGTCAACTAGCAACTTAGACAAGGAGGTTGTATGATAACTGTAAAGATTGTAAAGCCTTTTATTATTATTGCTTATTTTGTTTTTGTCTTTGTAAACTTGAATTAATGTGTACCTCCTTTCATCATCATCTAGCGTACTTATATTTATTGTACTACCTTGACTTATGCTGCTTGTTACAGCCTAGTTTTGCAAGCTCAGTCTTTTATCAAGCTTGTTCATGACGTATGTAGTAGTGGACACGTACACTAATACATTTCAAAATCAGTGTACTACGGTCTGATCAACCATAGTGCGTTTGGTTCGCCCTTCGTACAACTAATTTACGTGTATTGAGATATATAGTAATTAGTAGACGAATGTACTTGCCCTCTAGATATGTCTGAGCATATCATATCCGTTACATAACTGTACCGATGCGAGCATGTGAAGAGGAATTACCAAAAATAGGATTTTAATCCACAACTGCTTGACAATTCCCATTTGAATTCTTTAAACGCCTTGACCCCGATACTTCTATTATATTACCTCACCCTTGAACTCTTTATTATTGATATCCGTCTTCCCTTATTTCGGAAAGACGAAACCTCATGCTTGGTATAAGTTTGATATATAGACAGTACTAGATATACCCCACAGGCCGGTCGCATTGTTTGATGACCCTTTTATAAATGATTAAGGGAATACTAAAGGTGATATGTTTGGTGTTAAAGACTTGAGGATTCAATAAGATGATTCAATAATTTGGGGGCATAGCTTTCTTAGATGTATAGCCTTAGATGATAGATGGATAAATTCTAAGTTGGGTAGAGACCGCAATGTTCACTTGAGAGAAATTCTTTAGACTGTAATCAAGTGAGATTTAATAGAGAGACCCTACCCTAGTTTAATTTCGAGGACAAATTTTTTTTTAAGTTGGGTAGATTGTAAACCCCCTGATTTTTTCAAGAATTTTTAAAATTGGATTTTTCCCAATTTTCTTTAATTTTTTAGGATTTTTCCGTAATTAAAACCTAGGTATTTTGAAATTAAATAATTTTTAATTACTGTTAAATAGTATTAAAATATTATGGAAATAATATTTTTGGTTTGTGAAATGAAAAACTAGACATAGGGTAATTTTCTGTGAATTTATTGGACTCCGGAATCATTTTTAAAGTCCTAAAAATTATTGTATATTTTAAACCAAAATAAACCCTAAAATAAACCCGGTTCAATTGAACCAAACCAACCCAAACCAACCCAGACCCGGTTCAACTGAACCAAACCCAGCCATTAGCGGGTCGGGTCGGATCTAAACCCGACCCGAAATCCGCAGACCCAAACCCGTACTTAAACATTAGTGGATCGGGCCGGATTCATATTGAACCCGACCCGACCCAAACCCGTTAACCCCAAGTCAGATTCCCAATCGGATTCTACTGTTCCGACGTATTTAATCCCCCTTCGACCACCTCGACGAAACCCTAACTTCCCCGCCGGAACCCTAGCTCTGCATCTCCACCTTCCCCCGCCCTAGATCTCTCCGCCGACCTCGACGAACCTCCCCTCACCGCCTCTTCTCCTCCGCCCTAGCCCAGCCGAGCAGCCCCGAGCCGCTACGGTCACCCTCGGCCGCCCCCAACCCGCAGGAGCGCCCTCTCCTTCTCCCGTTCCACCATCGAACACCCCACAGCCCTTCGTCCTCGTCGACTTCTCCTTCTCCTCCTTCCATCTCCGGCTAACCCGAGCCGTCGACCCCGCCTCTTCCCAGCACCGTGAGCCATCCTCTCCGCCTTCCCTCCATCTTCCTCCGCCTATCTCCACCGCTCGCTTCCCTCTTCTAGCCTTGCTCTGCCTTCCTCCTTCCCCGACTCTACTTCATCCCCTCCGACGAGCCCAGATCTCTCCGCCGCTCCCCGCTCCACGCCTGAACCCTAGCACCGCCAACCACTTCCTCCCAATGACCCCCTCTCCCCTCGGCCGCCTCGAAACCCCTTGCTCCTCCGCCTAGTCCTGTCCAGCCCGACCATTGACCAACACCATCATCCCCGCTCGCCTCCATCTCCCTGACCTGAACCCTAAGCCCAGAGCCGCTGTGCTCCGCCCCCTAGCCACCCACAGCAGCCCTAGCCCGCTCAACGACCTCCACAGCCATCCTCGGCCGCCCTCTCCCAGCCCGGCCATGACCCGCTGCCCTAGCCTCGGACCCGACACAACAGTAACCTGGACACAGCCCGGACACGGCACAACCCCGTGTCGGTGTGTCAAGGCGACCCCGGACACGAAATTCAGATTACACGAAGCCCTGTTCAAGTAACCCTTTCTCCCTCCTTGTTGACCCGTTTTTGGTTCCGTCAGTTGTGACATGTAGACTGTGTGACCCCCTCGATGCCCGTGTGACCCGCTCGGTGCATCGCGTCCTGTGGCGATCGCAACCCGCGATCCAAAAACAGAAAAAATAATACCCTATTTTACCCCGAAACTGAGTGCGCCCCGTCAAACGGGACGACTTGGTCGCACGCGATCTTCACCGAAACGTGCGCACTGTCGATACGGATGTGCAAGATTTCGCAGAAGTTGATTTGGATGTGCGTGCACACCGGAATCAACGCGTATCCGCCGACAACGTCCCGTATCGACCCATTTTGGAACACATCATAACTTTGTGTACACACGTTGGATCGAGACAAAACTTGTGCCATCGGACTCGTAGCAATACGCTGGTCCTGTG
Source organism: Iris macrosiphon (assembly GCA_036927795.1). Classification (NCBI taxonomy): domain Eukaryota; kingdom Viridiplantae; phylum Streptophyta; class Magnoliopsida; order Asparagales; family Iridaceae; genus Iris; species Iris macrosiphon. Next base: position 31,852,136 of record JAYESA010000006.1, read on the forward strand.
ACCCAAGTTTGGTTCTATTCTGAGAACGTTTACAAAATTGCGTATTGTGGGCCCCACAAGCTCCACTTGACGGGCAATTTTGTGATCGGCTCATCGAAATCCAATTCTGGAAATTCTATTGAGTTTGTATCATCGTTCCTGACTTGTTGATACTAAGTTGGACGAATTTGGAGACCTTTGACCTTGACACATTTTTCGGTGCAAAGTTGCCCATATGTGGACCCCGCTTTGACCAGAAACTATTATTTTTGCCCCTGTGTCCAAATTGGACTTAAGGACAGGCATTTCTAGCAATTTGATATTTTCTGAATCTAATGGTAATGTTTATTTCAGCAACCGGAGTAGTACCTGCAGATCACACTGAGACCAGAGCTACAGTTGGAGCCAGAACCCCAGGCAAGTGTACCTTGCCAACTTTGCAGTCTTGTTACATATTTTCTTGATTCATTTATATTGATGTGCATGCTTGACCTAGGACCGTGTGACTTAATTAGCGTCTGATTAATAGTCGGGTGCCAACACCGTACACGGAGTTGTGTAATGTCACCTAGAGATGGATATCGTGACCCTTTACATTCTCGTACTCGTCTTATCAAGTATATAGACCCAGGACACTTGACACTATTTATGAGACATAATCTTCCTGAGATATTCATGGTGATTCTGTGTAGGATACAGGTTTTATGACATAGACATTTTATTCATAGACATTATATGACTTGCTGTATTAGTTTTGATCCTGCGTGTCATGGACATGAGACGTGAGATTACATTGGGTGGGGAGAGATTTACCATACAAAAGGCTAATTATATTATATATATTGTCATCTGGATGTGTCTGAGTTTCTGATATTGAGCTTTGGCACAAGTTCTGGCCCTTCGAGAGAATACTGCTATGGGTTTCCCCGACACAGAGCCTATAGTAGTCTCAGCCCGAGTATGACTAAAACTCTCACTTGCATATCACTTAGCTGGTTATATAGTTACCCTATTGATTCATTTATTTTTGCACTGCATTTATTTTGTCTTGTTTTATCTGTACCTTGCTATGTCCCCTGAGGACCTGGATCCGGATTATGTCCCCAGGATTAGCAGACGAGATCTATCCCGAGGTTTACGGAGCAGGAGCATTATCAGGAGCAGGCACTGGAGCAGTACCAGATCCAGTAGACAAGTGATCATCGAGGGTATCTTCTGAGTATATACTTTTTCCGTACTCAGTATTTGCTGTGGTTATCTTCATTCTTGTATCTTGACAGATGTATCAGACTCATTATCGGGCTATTTTCCCGATTTTATATTTTATTGAGATTGATCTTGCTTTATGATTCTGCTATTGTTGTATTCATTACTGTAGATGAGATTAGTATATCTAGACCCTTATGGTTGTATTACAGCTTAAGTACGCCCCGATGGATCCATTAAATTGGATTTGTCCATCGGTGTGTGCTGCTGGCCATTGCCACGTGTCTAGTCCCTCGGTATTTTGGGATTGGGGCGTGACAAGAGGTCTCGAGGAGGTGGCCTTGGGAGTTTGTAGTCACGTCAAAGATGTTGGCGGTGGAGATATACGATCAGGGAAGCTCGAATATATGTCAAGTGTTGGCAACTTTTGGTAGGATTCATTGTTGGTCGAAGAATACATATGCAGGGTCTCCTCGGTGAGTCCTTGGGTACTGTAACACTCCAAAACTAGAATACTGGAGAGCGAAAGCAGATATAGGTCTGCTATGCATACATAATACATCAATACCCAGAATACGATCATAATTATACAATAAACTTGGGAGTAACTCTTACATTCAAACATTCATCATATTGTCCAATAGACATCTTAATTCTTAATCCAATATCAAAATAGTAAACAAAAGTAATATATAATAAAAATACATTAAGGCGTCTTAAAATGCAGATTGATACTACGAGATCTAGAATTCAAAGAGAAAACAAGAACATAAAAGATAATATCAAGCGTACATAGCCATAAACCAGTCGCGATACAAAATTAAAACTTTGTTGTCAAAATGACTGGAACAATCTCCTGAAAACTAAGGGCTAACACATGCCCTATAAAGTGTGATAAAAAAATAAAAAATATAGTATAGTGGTCGAAGGAATGATGACTCACTCATGCTGCTCACGTCTTTGCAATTGAGGATAATTAACCGAAAGTAGCAGAAGATCTTCGGGCTTTGCTACAATATCTTGCCAAGCAAAACCAGATGGTCAATCATATGATAGCAAAGTTCCACAAAGAAGCCCATATAGAAACCAAAATACCAGAAAACATAATAAATCACAAACAACGCAAAAAAACACATATGATTTAAGGAAAGTATGAGAGAGTTGTGCTGTACCATGGTACTATCTCGAATATAAAATACACGAAGGAGAAAGAATAACTAATACATGCCCTTGAAATAGAAAGGAACGAAAGGAAATATGATATATACTTACTAATTTTTAACCTAGGAAAGCACAAACATATCACGCAAGCGTATAGTACAAACACATATAATGTGAAACACCTAGTTAATATGGGAATAACGTCCCGAGTAGATGTGTCACAATATATATATATATATATATATATATATATATATATATATATATATATATATATATATATATATAGCATTACTCCTGCTGAATAGGGAAATTAAGTCTATGGCAAACGTGAATAGGGGAATTAGGTCCTAGACAAATAATAGCACACAGAGAGTATTTTATGACCTCCTTCCACTTTTGGGAAACGAATGAAGGGCCAAGCCTAGCCTATGTCACAACATCATCGATAGTACGATGTCTTCGTCTATAAGTCAATAAATCATGTCATATTATTAGATCCACATGACTGTCAATAGTATAAAGTATAACAAGATTTTCGAGAATAGATGGTAATTATAGAAGCATGCAAAATATAAAGCCATACACCTTCAATATGAAGGCAGGTCGTAGAGAGCCATGCACCGTCGAAAAGAAGATAAGCTGCATAGTCTGCAAGAGTCATCTATACGGCTCGAACAACCACAGAGTTGGGGGCCGCATATGATCCCCTGATAAAGAATTCAATGCCTGTCATAAAGTTCTAATATGGAACGTATTTCCCTGATCGCTTCGTGAATCATGAAAGAGGCAGCAGCCCACAAGAAGACAAAAAATAACTTTATCACATTAATGACTTTGTCAGGCATGCAATGCCACGTGTTCATTGCATGCAGCCATGCCTCTATGCGTCCTCATCATCATAAGTCAAAAAGTGTCCATCAGACCCAGGCTGGACGAGAGAACACATGTGGCCATGATTCTATGCGTCCTCGTCCTCATGTGGCCAAAGTGTCCACCAGACTCAGGCCGGACGATAGAACGTATGCGGCCACGATTCTATTCGACCCTCAGCTTACAGGATCTTTTCGTTACTACCGAGAAGTTCTTCACATAATCAGTGCTGACCACGTGTCCAGGTGACTAAGTCATGCATACGGTAGGTTGAAAACAACCCTGAGATCTTATCAACTGCATATCCCATCCGTGGCTACATGGCAGCCCATCCGTGGTATGCATCCACAATTATAACCGTATTATGTTGAAGGAGTCCCATGCGGCCACCAAACATAAGCACATATGTGGCGCATATAGCCCGTCAGTATGATAGTTATAAATAGTGGATTGGTACACACACACATACACACACACACACACACGAACATAAGGACAGACATACATATACAGAGGAGAGAGAATAGAAGAAAGCATTCTCATTTCCTCGTTGGACCATCAACGGAGTAAAGGAGTTACAACAGTACTCGATTTCTATCGTCACAATCCCAGAATAAAAAAATAATTATACTTAGATTTTTTGTATATGATTTTTTTGTACTCTTTTATTTATTAAACACACAAAGTCTAGTTCAACTTTGAATCAAGAGCAAATAATATAGCGACTCTGCTGGGGATATCCTTCTCCTTCGATGAGAAGGTCATGATGTAGTCGAATGCGACAAAACTGGATTTGACCCAGAAGATGTTGGTTGTATGCTTCGACTAGCAAGCGTTTAAAGAAATTATTTACGAGGGAAGAGTGAGTTCTTCGCCAAGGCTGGCAAAGCCTAAGAAGACCCGTAGGACATAGGTAACAAAGGTTGATGCGCCTAGCCCAGCTGCGAAGCCTGTGCTCCCCGTCTCTCTCCCTATTGCTGAAGGCACACACCATGCGTCTACCCAGGCTGTCCCTATCCATGCGGTAGCCGTGTCTGAGGAGAAGACCACTCAATACTCTAGCTATGGTAGAGGAAAATACTATGATGTCAGAAGCTTGGATGTTAATGCTCGGTTCATGCGCCCACATCAAGAAGCATAGAAGAAGAAGCATGCGACACGAAACTCCAAGCACAGAAAGATACCTGCATGCGTCCCCGACACCAATAAAAGTTCTGTCTTTGATAGAATCTCATGTGGCACTAACTCTATGCGCCATTCTAAAAAAGAAAAAAACTCAAAGTTGGACTCCTCGTACTACGTACCAGTACGTGCTAAGACAAGAAAGTCTAGGGCATTATGTGCTCGCCAATTTTAAGCAACTGCTCAGTTGGCTGACCGTCATCGTGTGCCGCTAACTATTATGCGTGCCCCTGACGAAAAATTATACAAGATCGACCCATGCGCCCAGCTGTAGTGGCACAAGGACAGGGTCAATCTCAAAAGTCTTCCACTGTTGACTTGGGGAAAGTTCTTGTACGAATCCAAGGTCAGGTAGCAAACACATCACCTATACACCCATGCGCCCGGCTCTGCCGTGCTCATAAGGAGGGTGTAAAGGTGAGTCATCCCTCGCATAACTTGTGTGACATAATTAATCACAAGCGCAAGATAAGGAAGGCAACCACGACATATGAGATGTCCTCTCCTGGATACCACTGTTCCCACATCATCATAAACTGCTGCTGTGCCAAAGCACCAGTACCTTCAAATAGGTAGTCGATATTTTAATGACTACAACCAAGAGCGCACACCCGGCATTGCCCCAAAAAATAGGTTCAAATACTAGAAGAGGAGTTTCTCCTAACCTCATATTGTTCCACTTGGAAGTCTCCATTTATAAAATGAGGCCGAAAGTCCAGTACCTCCAAACCTCTACTCTCATCCATTGTGTCGAGGGGCCGGAGGCAAGCAATGGTACCTACAGAAGGAGTTTTTTTGGGCACCAGCTCAAAGGAAAAACTATCAACAACTGGTATAGTACTTCCTCAAAATCTAAAATAACTCCATAAGCTGGGGGTAGCAGTCCTCTAAAATTCTACAATAATCCATCATTTTGCGAAGACAATAATTCTCAAGGAACATGCGTCAAGATTCCAGGGGGAAGTAACCTTCATCAAAATTAAGCACCTTTTGACGCTGAGGGTAGTATTCCCTCTAAGTCCGAAGAGGATGCCGTATTTCCAACCTTCCCTAGAGAATATTTGATGCAAGAGTCTGAGACAAAAAGTGAGAGATCTACCATCCTGTTTGTCTCTTCCCATGTTAGGACAGTATACATGGCTGGGAAGGACATTGAGGGCACCGGCGATCGCCAATGCCTCGATACTCTGGAGGCAATGATGCATACTATGAGTGCCTCAATACAAGCTATGACCCAGACAATGCTAGAGATCAAAGTAAACATGGTCTTACGACCGCCAAGGACTTCTGCGGAAGCAAGCCAGGACCCTGGAACCAATGGAGACTCAAACGCAATTGTCTCACCCTCTGATGCAATCATACTCTGCCAGGATCATCTGCTCCTCCCACAATAGATAAGGGCCGGGAGGCCATGCGGGAAATATAAGAACTTCAAGCCCGCATGGACTCAATAAGCAATCGAGACACGCTATGGGAGTTGGGGATACAACGACCATAACCTTTCGAGTGAAAAGATGTGTCGTACCTGTAAAAGTACAAGCCCTTCTTCATGACTCAATTTGACGGAAAGACATCTTTCTGTCAATACATGAATTATTTTGAGACGGCAACGAGGCATCTACCTCATAGCGACACCCTTCTCACCAAGCTCTTCGTCGGGGATTGTCCAGAGTAGCCTTCGACTAGTTTTGTACTCTTTCAGATAATTGCATCTCATCATTTGAAGACCGCAAAAGTCTCTTCCTTATCCAATTCTATGACGGAGGAAATGACATGACGATGTTCTCTCCGACGGACATTATCCAGTGAGAAAAAATATATACAGGAATATATAAAGCGATACAGGCAAGCTACGCTAAAACTATCCCCCGATGTTCCTGAGTCTACATTAATGGACATATGCTGGAGAAACCTACTTCTGATGGTAAGACTCTGAATGGGCGCCACTCAATTCAAAGATTGGTCGACATTTATCATAAGTGCCATCGTTGCTGGAAAAAAATGTGAAGGACGCCCGATTGCTGGGAATACAGATCCCCGTCGCTGATAATAGGGGAAAATAGTCTTACAACAACACCAACACCAACACCACCACCAATAATAGAAGTAATGGTGGCCGTGACGAAAAAGTAAAGTAGGCCCTTACCATCGGTGTAACGAAAAAGCCTGCCTCGATGGACCAAAAACTAGCCGAAGCTCCACGGCCGAAAGAGACTTACACTTTTGACGATAATGACGTGATGGCTATCTTTGACGTGCTAATAAAAGAAAACAAGGCATGGCTTTTCGACATTAACCGCCCTGATAAGGCGGACTAGGTCGATAATCCCAACCACTACCATCAGTTCGTCAACCACCCAATAAAGGATTGCTATGTGTTGAAATAATACATCCAACGTCTGCTTGGTTCCAAAGCCCTCACCTTAGACTTTGAGGATAAGACAGTTGCTGCCAACATGGTATCGCTCTAGTTTGGTGACTTCCCTCTCATGGAGCCCAAGACGATTCGAGGGCAACAATGGAGGTTGTTATGTGAGACTCGTCTTACCTTATTCGTATTTTATACGGATACATTTTTTCTGTGCTATTTATTGCGTTTTAGTTAGTTCTCAAGGTAGCTCAAAATTCTTAATAAATAAAACTTTATTACCTGACCGGTATATCGACGGTATACTCTAGTGTACCGACGGTATACCGATCCCGAAGACATTTGTTTTACTATTTGAGATTCCTATATATAGTATTTTTTTTTATTTCTTTCTGTTTTCTCTCTATCCTTCTCTTCTCTTCTTTATTTTTCTCTTGGGCTTGGAGCTTGGTCTTGAGACCTGGAGTGTGATTTTTGAACCCCTTCAAGGTGGTGGACTAGAAGACTTTAGGCTGGGAGCTCGCTTTAGGCAAGTGCACCTTGCTGATTTTATGAACTTATTTTACTTTATGTTATTTTTATTCCTAGAGCTTTGGTTGTTAATTTTTAGCTTATACTTGCCTTACTATAATTGTTCTTCTCATAATTTCTATTCTTTTGACCATCTCAATTTTGAATTATGGTAGAATCCTGTCCCGTCCTTTTTTGTTAACTCGATAACGGAGACGCTACCGGAGTTGTGACCGTGAGTTTTAGTCCATATTGTGATATGGGACTTACCCCTAGACTTGACTTCTTGCTAGACTTGGTTTTGGTAAATTTTGGGGTTTGATTTGTTTCCCGAAAATTGATTCTGACTTTGGCCTATTTTCTCTCGGAAACTGGCTTACCGACGGTATACTACAATATAACAACGGTATACTGATTTTGACTTCCAGATATTTTTCTGAACTTTTTTGGCATACCGACGGTATACTACAGTGTATCGACGGTATACTGATCCTGCCGACACTTTAGGATATTTCTTTTGGCCAATATACCGACGGTACACTAGGTTGTAACGACGGTATACCGATTTGAGGAACCATGTTTTCCAGCTGCTTTCTTGCCTACTTGGAATGACATACCGACGGTATACTCGAGTATACTGACGATATACCAATTTGTTGGAATCTAGAACTTGTTGTATTTTTGCTATATTTTGACCGGTATACCATCGGTGTAATGGACTATACCAACGGTATACCGATCGTGTTCTCTCTTTAGGAATTCTTGGTTTCTCGAGTTTTCATTTATTTTATCTTGCTTTTGTTTGGACACGTGATTGACTTGACTTGTCGACATGAATTTATATGGCTTTAGATGACTGGACTTGACTTGGACTTACTTGGTTTCACCAGGCTTTGCCCGACTACATGTGACATGATTGACTGGACTTGACTTGCGTCACGCCCCAGTCCCAAAATATACGGGACCAGGCCACGTGGCAATGGCCAGCTGACACGTCTCCGAAGATATCCCAATTTAATGGATCCACGAAGAGTGCTACGCTGTCCTATAATACTATATGTCCAATATCAATCAATAACAGGTAATCTAATCTCATCCACAATATAAAGAGCAAGAAACACTAAATAAACTGCTGGTTGATAAATACCAGTCTCAAGATATCATAGTACAACCAGTGATGTCTGGTGGGAACAAACCCACTACTATGACGAAATAAAGTACTGAAATGAGATATAAAAGATAATGACTAGAGCATCAGCTGAGTAGATAAATGATGCCTTCCATCTAGGCTAAAGGCCTACCAACTGGTCACGAGAACTCTGACGGTTGCACCTCCAACTCCTCAGCTGTAGCAAATCTCGTCTCCTGTCCTGGGCCGTATACGGTGGGGTAGTAAGCCTCGTCTAAATCTGGAAAGGTACCAGGTCCTCAGAGGGACGTAATAAGATACAAGAAAACAACATGTAATATATGAATACTGAATAAAATAAATACAATAAGGGTGTGCTAGCCATCTAAGTGAATGCAATGTGAGGAAAATGCTGGTGCGTATGAGTAGGTGTAGGCATAACGTCCATGCTCCGAAGAGAGTGGCATCAGTACAGTATATCGTCCATATCGCTCTGAAGAACGTGGCATCAGTATAAAGGAAAAGTCATTGGATCCAAGGCTCCTCCGAAACTACGGCTCCAATGTGTGTACCCTATACGTCTACTAGTTGTCCTCCCCGCCCAATGTAGATACACAAATCGACTACTCGACATGCATACCCTGTATCTATATGCCAACTCTCTAAATTATATCCTGACTACATACTAACCGTGATGTAGGTTACACGCAACGATAGCTAGTCGAGTGCGCGAACCCGCATCCCAATATGAATATATCTCAGTGACCGTGTAAGGTGTCAGGTCTCAGATAATAACAGGGTATCGTCCAATGGGTTGAGTCTGCTAAGAGCTAAGTCCATATATACTAATCATCGACGTATCCGTCGAATGTACCCGAGATAACTCAGACGCGCACAGTTGTATAAATTACGAGCAACAAGAATACAATACAACTTATGCATATTTAAATTAGACAGTAAATATAGCAAGGTATCTTGCCTGTGTCCTGAAGCTGGGAATGCCAGAAGCTGGTTCCTGCAATGTCTCCTGGCTGATCCAAAGGACCTAAACACAATATAATATAACAATCTAATATCAGACGCTAAACATTAAATGTACACGACTATGACGCAACGTTTGAATATTATCGCAAGTTCACGTCTGTTCGAATACAGCTTCACATATGCGCGTAACTAAGGTGCACACGTGTTCTGTACTCGATCATCCCGGCCCTTGAGATAATAATTTCAAATTACGGTTTGACCACGATCGCTGTTCTGTGTGAACACATGCTCATTGGTTTCTATGTTCATTACTCGTGGTTTATGTACAGGTTTTAGGGTAAAAACGTTAGTCCTTGGTGTTATGCTAGTCAATATACAGATTCTAAACCTTATTATTCATTAATCCAATTTACACATAATTAGGGTTGTGTTTAATATCAATATTTCTTGACACGTCGATACGATGCTACGATATTAACATGAAGAAACGGGGTTTAATGTGGTTACCTCTACGTGGCTTGTTCGGACAGGGTCTGCTCTCGTCGAGGCGTACTCCGGCGAGGCTGTAGTAGTGGCGGCGGAACTGTAGCAGGTGCGGTAGTGGTGCACGGGCAGCAGGTCGGGGGTGTATGGGAGCAGCGGGTCGGGGGTGTACGGGGCAGTCGTCGGCTGTGTATGGGGGGTTGTCGGCTGTGTATGGGGGTGGTCGGCTGTGTATGGGGCGGTAGTCGGCTGTGTATGGGGCAGTGGTCGGCTGTGTATGGGGGGCAGCGGTCGGCAATGTACGGGTGGTGGTCGACTATGTATGGGGGCAGCGGTCGGCAATGTATGGGGTGGTCGGCTATGTATGGGGGGTGGTGGTGATGGTTGGTGCAAAGGAGGAGGAGTATTCGGCTAGGGTTAGGGTTTTGGTGAGGCTTTGTTGGTTTAGGATTTCATATGGAGAAGTTGAGTATTTATATAGGGAATGACTTCGGGCTTGGTCTTGGGGGTTGGGCCGGCCAGGGTCCAAGGGTCTGGTTTGGTCAGGCCTAGTTGAGGTGAATTTAGCTATAATCAATTAACTAATTTCTAATTAACTGCGCGCGGCGACGTTAATTCACATCGCGTAGATATGGCTGCAATATGGTCAGAGGGTACCTAAAAATTGTCTCCCGTAATTTAATTATCTCGGTTTGTCCCTAGTCTCAGTTTTAAAATTACAAATGATACCTAAATTGGTTGAGGGGGTTTACAATCTACCCTCCTTAGAGCATTTTGTCCTCGAAATTAAACATACGCATAACAAGAATTTTCTAACTGAATAAGTAAAGTACTAATACGTACCTAGTCCTTCGAAGAGGTGGGCATAGCGTTGTCTAATATCCTTCTCGCGTTCCCAAGTCGATTCGCCTGGTGCATGATGTCTCCATGCGACGCAGACTAAGGGAATAGTCTGACCTCGTAGTACCTTCTCACTCCTGTCCAGAATCTCAACAGGCTCCTCCTGGTATGATAAACTCGGGCCGACTGTGATCTCTGAATGGTCAAGTACATGACTCGGATCCAGTATGTACCTCCTCAATTGAGATACATGAAAGACGTTGTGAACTCCTTCCAATGTCTGCGATAATGCTAATCTGTAAGCAACCTCTCCGACGCGTTATAATATGTCGAATGGTCCGATGTATTTCGGACTCAGCTTCCCTCTGCCTCCGAATCTGATAGTCCCTCGAGTAGGTGAGATCTTTAAGAATACGTGATCCCCAACCTGAAACTCTAAGGGTCGACGATGCGCATTCGCCCAGTGCTTCTGTCGGTCTTGTGCTGCTCGAAGGTGTCCTTGGATCTTCTTTACCTTCTCTACCGTCCGAACAACCAACTCTGGTCCGAGAATTTGTCGTTCACCTATATCACTCCAGCATATTAGAGAACGACACTTCCTGCCATACAACGCTTCGTAGGAAGCCATCTGAATGCTAGCTTGATAGCTGTTGTTGTAGGAAAACTAGACCAAATATAAGTGGTCCTCCCATGATCCTCCGAAGTTCAGCATGCACGCTCTTAATATGTCTTCTAGCGACTGAATGGTGCGCTCCGACTGGCCATCTGTTTATGGGTGATACGCTGTGCTAAACTTTAGGCGAGTACCAAGACTCTCTTGCATACTCCGCCAAAATTAAGACGTAAATCTTGTATCCCTGTCTGACACAATGCTAACCGGCACTCCATGTAGGCGCACAATCTCTTTTATTTACATATCTGCTAAAGCCTCCGTCGATTGTCCAACTCTAAAGGGTAAAAAGTATACGGACTTGGTGAGTCTATCCATGATTACCCATACTGCATTACGCCCACTAGGACTCCTCGGAAAGCCCGTAACAAAGTCCATAGTGATATGCTCCCATTTCCACTCCGGTATAGGAAGCGGTTGAAGCAATCCTGCAGATCTCTAGTGCTCAGCCTTGACTTGCTGACACACCAGACACTTGGCCACGAAGCGTGCTATCTCTCTCTTCATTCCGTGCCGCCAGTAGTACTGTCTTAGATCTCTGTACATCTTTGTGCCTCCTGGATGAACGGAGTAGGTGGAACTGTGTGCCTCTGTCAATAATTCCTGCCGAAGTTCTCCATTTGGAACATAGAGACGATCTCTGCACCTCAGTATTCTGTCTTCATGTATCCGCAATCCTGTCTGTAATCCAGCCTCTGTCCTCCGTCTGAGCCTCTGAAATCTGGCATCTGTCGGCAAAGCAGCCTTGATTCTCTCTACCAGTGTCGATTGCAATTGGAAATTCGATAATTGTCCGTCTACTCCGGGTATAACAACCTCTATACCCATCTGCTCTAGATCTCTCAACAGATGTTGTTGGGTAGTCAAGAAGAATGCCATAGGTCTCCTGCTTAATGCGTCTGCTACTACGTTGGCCTTTCCTGGGTGGTACTGTAGCTCTATTTCGAAGTCTATCATCACCTCGAGCCAACGTCTCTGTCTTTGATTTAGATCCTTCTGAGTGTAGACATATTTCAGGCTCTTATGATCAGTAAATATCTCCACTCTTTCTCCATATAGGTAATGCCTCCAAAGCTTTAACGCAAAGATCACCGCTGCAAGCTCCAAGTCGTGGGTGGGATAGTTCTTCTCATGTGTCCTCAACTGTCTAGAAGCATAAGCTACAACCTTTCCATGCTGCATCAAGACGCATCCTAATCCTTTTCCAGACGCATCGTTGTAGATTATGAATCCTCCGGGTCCAGAAGGTATGGTCAAGATGGGTGCTGTAGTCAAGCGCTTCTTTAGCTCATCGAATGCCTTCTGACACTCTTCTGTCCAAGTGAACTCCTGCTCCTTACGGGTCAAGCGGGCCATTGGCTCTGCAATCTTTGCGAAGTTCTCTACGAACCTCCGGTAATATCCGACAAGTCCTAGGAAACTCCTTACTTCTGAGACATTAGTAGGGGTTGGCCATGTCTCTACAGATGAAATCTTCGCCGGATCTACTGAGATACTGTCTCCTGAGATGACGTGTCCAAGGAAGGTGACACGATCTAGGAGAAACTCGCACTTGCTAAGCTTGGCATAAAGTCTCTCTCTCCTCAGTGTCTCTAACACTAGTCTCAAGTGCTTCTCGTGCTCCTCGTGGCTCTTCGAATACACCAAAATGTCGTCGATAAAGACTACCATGAACTGGTCCAAGTATTGATGGAATACTCTGTTCATCAAGTTCATAAATACAGCTGGCGCATTCGTTAGTCCAAAAGGCATCACTAAGAACTCATAATAACCATAACGAGTCCTGAATGCTGTCTTTTGAATGTCTTCTCTTGGCACCTTCACTTGATGATAACCCGATCTCAAGTCGATCTTTGTGAACACCACTGCTCCTGTCAACTGGTCGAATAAATCGTCAATCCGTGCTAGGGGGTACTTGTTCTTGATAGTCAAAGCATTAAGGGCTCTGTAATCAATACACATACGTACTATTCCATCCTTCTTAGGCACAAACAATACTGGTGCTCCCTATGGTGATGTACTAGGATGAATAAATCCTTTGCTCTGCAACTCCTCTAATTGTAGCTTCAGCTCGTCTAACTCCTTCTTCGCCAATCGGTACACATTAGAAGATACCTGTGCTGGTCCTGGTACTAGCTCAATGGTGAACTCCACATCACTATCTGGTGGTAAGCCTGGCAATTCTTTGGGGAAAACATCCTCGAATTCTGCAACTATTGGTGGGGGCACAATCTCCATAGTCATGCAAGTTCCAGCTCTCTGTCCTATTCCTTGTTCGACGGTCCCTCGCATGTACTCGAACTCCGGTTGATCTGGTGGTCTAAAAGTGACGCTACCCTTCCGGCAGTTCAGTACGACGTTATACTGGCTTAACCAGTCCATGCCTAACACAACGTCAAAGTACGACATAGGCAATACCAGGAATCGCGCTCTCATCTCTCTACCATATACGACTACCGAGCACGTTCTAATAGTGCTGGTAACCGATACGATACCTCCTCCGGTAAGAATCTTCCAACTCTTAGGTAAGGGGGAAGTCTCTACTCTATGCATTGCTATAAATCTACTAGATATAAATGACAATGTAGCCCCAGAATCAAACAATGTTGTCATAGGTAAGGATGCGACTAAAATGGTACCTGTGATTGCTTCTCCTTCTGTTTCCTCCCCAGTGGCTGCTAATGCAAAGGCCTGTCCCTGTCTCTGTCCTCCTGCCTGCTGTCGGGCCCGATCAATCTGTGCCTGATGTGGGGCCAAGGGTGGTCCCCTCTGGAATCCTCCGGGTGCTGGTGGACGCTGTCCTCCTGGTGGGGGTAGTATCCTCGGGGCAGGTGCTGCTGGCCTTTGTCCGGCCTGTGGGGCTGCCTCCCTGCACTTTGGGCAATCTCTGACAAGGTGCTGGCTAGCTCTACAAATCATGCATGTCCCAAGTCTCTTTCGGCAGTCCTTCTCGAAGTGACCTTTCTTACCACAGAAGTGGCAAGTCGGAAGTTCCTGATGTGGATATGGTGCTGCTCTCTGTTGTGTCTGTGCTCCGGGACGATGGATGGGTCCTCCTATTCCGGGCTGGGCTCTAACTGGCATGGTCGTGCTGGAACGCCTAACTCTTCTGACAATGGCCTCCTGGATCCTCGCCTCCGCGAGAACCTCCTCATAAGAAATCCTTGCCTGTGCAGTGGTATATCTCTGTAGCTCGAAATTTAGGCCGTGGTGGAATCTCTGAGCCTTCTCTAGATCATTGGGTATCAGGACGGCTCCAAATCTGCTAAGGCGGCTAAACTCTGCGTCATAGGCGTCAACAGTCATATTTTCTTGTTCTAGGTGTAGGAACTGGGAGTACAGGACATTTCTGACTGTTGCTGGAAAATACTTCATATTGAAGTATTCCAAGAACTGTTCCCAAGTCTGGTTCTTGCCTACACTGCGCTCGATGGAATTCCACCAGTGATGGGCGTTGCCTTTTAGTTGGGCCCTCACTGCGGTCATCCAAAGGTCTGGATGCAATTGTGAGGCATCTAATAGCATCTCCGTATTGGCGATCCAATCAGAGATCTGTTCTGCAGTCTCATTGCCTGAGAAGGTATCTGGTCCCATCTGTCGGAACCATCTAACAGTGCCATTTGTCGGGGCTGGCGGAGGTGCTGGTACTGGGGTCGTGACAGGTGTCCTCTCTAGTACTGCCATCAGACTCTGTCACAATATCTCTGTCTGCTGCCAGTGTGCTTACATCATTGCCTGGAAGAACTGAAGCATCTGTGGCTGGCCATCTAGCTGTGGCATCTGGGGTGGATAAGGTGGGGGCGGCGGTAGTGGAATCTCTGGTTGTGCAGTAGGCGTCTCCTCAGATGTCGCCCTCTCAGTCTGCGGCATCGGTGTAGCTCCTGAAGTCTGGCCCTCACAATGCTGCGTGGGGATCGTCTGGGAAGTCTGTCCCTCAGGTTGCGGTGTAGGATCGCCCTGCGATGTCTCGTACCAATGTATCAGTGGGGTCTGTAGCGGGGGTTGCCCTTGGGGTACCTCATCTCCTTGAGCAGTGTTATCTGGCACCGTGGCACGGGGTGCTCCTCGTCCACTGCGCAAATTTATCTTGCTGCAAGAGATAGAGCTTCATTAAAAGGGTACGAGAGCAAACAAACAGGATGCAGATATTTAGAAGCAGTATGAAGGAAGTTCAAGGACGAATCAAAAGTGGATGAGACCTAATAATTTCTATCCTATTGCAGTCTCGCTGGGCATGTTACCATACCACAAGCAAAAAGTTGACCTACATGGGCCACCACTAAAACAATGTCATGCCCCAGTCCCAAAATATACGGGACCAGGCCACGTGGCAATGGCCAGCTGACACGTCTCCGAAGATATCCTAATTTAATGGATCCACGAAGAGTGCTATGCTGTCCTATAATATTATATGTCCAATATCAATCAATAACAGGTAATCTAATCTCATCCACAATATAAAGAACAAGAAACACTAAATAAACTGCTGGTTGATAAATACCAGTCTCAAGATATCATAGTACAACCAGTGATGTCTGGTGGGAACAAACCCACTACTATGACGAAATAAAGTACTGAAATGATATATAAAAGATAATGACTAGAGCATCAGCTGAGTAGATAAATGATGCCTTCCATCTAGGCTAAAGGCCTACCAACTGGTCACGGGAACTCTGACGGTTGCACCTCCAACTCCTCAGCTGTAGCAAATCTCGTCTCCTGTCCTGGGCCATATACGGTGGGGTAGTAAGCCTCGTCTAAATCTGGAAAGGTACCAGGTTCTCAGAGGTACGTAAAAAGATACAAGAAAACAACATACCATATATGAATACTGAATAAAATAAATACAATAAGGGTGTGCTAGCCATCTAAGTGAATGCAATATGAGGACAATGCTGGTGCGTATGAGTAGGTATAGGCATAACGTCCATGCTCCAAAGAGAGTGGCATCAGTACAGTATATTGCCCATATCGCTCCGAAGAACGTGGCATCAGTATAAAGGAAAAGTCATTAGATCCGAGGCTCCTCCGAAACTACGGCTCCAATGTGTGTACCCCATACGCCTACTAGTTGTCCTCCCCGCCCAATGTAGATACACAAATCGACTACTCGACGTGCATACCCTGTATCTATATGCCAACTCTCTAAATTATATCCTGACTATATACTAACCGTGATGTAGGTTACACGCAACGATAGCTAGTCGAGTGTGCAAACCCGCATCCCAATATGAATATATCTTAGTGACCGTGTAAGGTGTCAGGTCTCAGACAATAACAGGATATCGTCCAATGGGTTGAGTCTGCTAAGAGCTAAGTCCATATATACTAATCATCGACGTATCCGTCGAATGCACCCGAGACAACTCGGACGCGCACAGTTGTATAAATTACGAGCAACAAGAATACAATACAACTTATGTATATTTAAATTAGACAGTAAATATAGCAAGGTATCTTGCCTGTGTCCTGAAGCTGGGAATGCCAGAAGCTGGTTCCTGCAATGTCTCCTGGCTGATCCAAAGGTCCTAAACACAATATATTATAACAATCTAATATCAGACGCTAAATATTAAATGTACACGACTATGACGCGACGTTTAAATATTACCGCAAGTTCACGTCTGTTTGAATACAGCTTCACATGTGCGCGTAGCTAAGGTGCACACGTGTTCTGTACTCGATCATCCCGGCCCTTGAGATAATAATTTCAAATTACGGTTTGACCACGATCGCTGTTCTGTGCGAACACATGCTCATTGGTTTCTATGTTCATTACCCGTGGTTTATGTACATGTTTTAGGGTAAAAACGTTAGTCCTTGGTGTTATGCTAGTCAATATACAGATTCTAAACCTTATTATTCATTAATCCAATTTACACATAATTAGGGTTGTGTTTAATATCAATATTTCTTGATACGTCGATACGATGCTACGATATTAACATGAAGAAATGGGGTTTAATGTGGTTACCTCTACGTGGCTTGTTCAGACAGGGTCTGCTCTCGTCGAGGCGTACTCCGGCGAGGCTGTAGCAGTGGCGGCGGAACTGTAGCAGGTGCGGCAGTGGTGCACGGGCAGCGGGTCGGGGGTGTATGGGAGTAGCGGGTCGGGGGTGTACGGGGCAGTCGTCGGCTGTGTATGCGGGGTTGTCGGCTATATATGGGGGTGGTCGACTGTGTATGGGGCGGTGGTCGGCTGTGTATGGGGCGGTGGTCAGCTGTGTATAGGGGGCAGCGGTCGGTAATGTATGGGGGGTGGTCGGCTGTGTATGGGGTCAGCGGTCGACAATGTATGGGGCGGTCGGCTATGTATGGGGGGTGGTGGTGATGGTTGGTGCAAAGGAGGAGGAGTATTCGGCTAGGGTTAGGGTTTTGGTGAGGCTTTGTTGGTTTAGGGTTTCATATGGAGAAGTTGAGTATTTATATAGGGAATGACTTCGGGCTTGGTCTTGGGGGTTGGGCCGGCCAGTGTCCAAGGGTCTGGTTTGGTCAGGCCTAGTTGAGGTAAATTTAGCTATAATCAATTAACTAATTTCTAATTAACTGCGCGCGGCGACGTTAATTCACATCGCATAGCTATGGCTGCAATATGGTCAGAGGGTACCTAAAAATCGTCTTCCATAATTTAATTATCTCGGTTTGTCCCTAGTCTCAGTTTTAAAATTACAAATGATACCTAAATTGGTTGAGGGGGTTTACAACTTGTCATAACTTTACATGGCTTTATTGGACATAGCTTGGATTTGTTTTACTTGGCTTCACTTGGATTTACTTGGCTTCACTTGGTTTTATGTGGCTTGGTTGTTGTCGTGGCTTACATGAATCCATATATGCAATGTATATTAAAACTTGTCTATATTACTAGTAGAACTTAATTTGTTGCATCATGTCTTGGATGGATTCTGCCGAATGCCACACCCAGATTCATACAAGAAAATGCTAAAAACTAAACAACTGGAGACTCACATAGTTTATGGCTAGAAATTTTTCTAGATTGCATGCAATCCCAGTTACCCACAACAAAGAAGTGACTACATGGCTTTATCGAGTGGATTTACATGAGTGGATTTACCTGGTTTCAAAGTGCATCAGTGGGTATCCCGGATGGACTGCAGGGGCATGCGATCAGAAGGAACTCTAGAATCATGTTGCATTACAAATGTTAGTAATTAAGGATTGTGATAACCCTAGTTAGTTAAAGTATCAAGTCGTACTTATATGATTTACCATTATTGATGAATGATGTATAGTCTAGGCCTTACGTGAGATCACCCCTTATTTTTAGCACTTGTCATTTATTTACTTTTAGTCTTTACTTTCAGTATTTTTGTATTGTTGTATTGCTGGTTTAAGTTCCTAGATTGGCTTTCTTTATGATACTTGCTATTTTGGGGCCTGACCCTACTAGCTTGGCATGGCCAGATCCACTAGCTGCACTAGAGGATCTCCCGTATCTTCCCAAGGATGGTGACCACCCGAAGCACCAGACCGCTTGAGTGGGTTTTTTTACTTTCTTGCTCAGTTGTACATTCTTCTTTTGTTGGCGTTTAGCCACCGAGCATGTGTTTAGCTTATATTTTGGATTGATCTGTTAGCCTTCAGGCATTTGCATGATTGGCATATCCTAGACTTGATCATGTATGATTTTGACTCTGGCCTGTTTATTCATTTTGTGTTTACTAGCTTTATAATCATTTGTATGTTATAGTTAGAGACGCTTTACTATTATACTTTAGCTGATTTTACATCTTGTTATTATATCTGTTGTTCCTGTGATTGAGATATTAGGGCTTGTTGGACCTAGGCTTGACTGATGTATTGTAGTAGTGACCCCTCATGTCTTCAGCTTCACCGTATATGCGGAGTACTGGTGTGATCTGATTATACGTAGCTGGCCTTGTCAGTCCTACTCTCTAGTATTCTAGTTTGGGGGCTTGACATGTTAATCTTCCCCCGATTTGCAACCAAACAACCGGTCTAATACCTCTTAGTATACCATGGGACGAGGTCATGTGGATTCACCCAGATCTTATTCCATACTTGGTGTAGCAAGCAATGCCTTCCGCTATCAAGTCCAAAGAAAAGAAATTCAGAGCCTGCCACATGGTTTCTTCCCCCACTGAAGAAGCCATAACAGGAAAAACTAGGTTTAGCCTGGCTTACCAATGCGACTATAGTGCTCCCAATGATGGTATACTTCTAACTGTCACACTTGTTGTATCTAATCCAGGTCTGTCTTAACTTCCCATGATAGGCCAACAAAAGCAGAAGGAGACTTGCTTCGACAAACCGTTGCAAAAGGATACAACTCAAGGGCTGGAGAAGCCCTAATATTTTGATATATTGGCATAAATTGTCACTGTTTGAGCTCCCCGACTTTCCAAGGATACTCAGGATGCCCTGAGCGAGGCATTTCAGAATGCCCACACCTATCTGGCACTGGTCAAGCCACCAGCCGAGAATCCTGTTGTATGTCCCCATTACAATAATGTGATAGAGGTAATACCCAATATTACATTCTCGCAACAAGATATATTGCTAAAGAACATAGACACGATCTCTCCCTGTACTATACATAGTACATCGGCACCATCAAGGTGGACCGGATGCATATCGACCTCGTCTCGTCTATCAGCATCATCCCCCGGAGTCTGCTTCAAACCTTGGTCATCCCAATGCATCAGCTGGCAGCAACCAACACTGCCATCAGTGGCTTCAATGTAGGAAGGAGTTACCCTTCGGGTAAGGTTCGAACAATAAGAATCTTCTACTGAGGATGAAGTTATACAAGTCGATTTGGGCGATAAATCTGCCCCTAAACCTATCTTCATCAACAAAAGTCTATCCGGTGAAGATCTTGAATTACTACTGCAGTTCATAAGGGAGTATATTGACGTATTTTCCTGGAGCTATGAAGACATGCCAGGATTGAACCCCTATATCACACTCTATAAACTTAACATCCTGCCAAATGCTAAATCAGTAAAGCAGCAACGACGGTTCCTTACAGATATCATGAACGCCATTGAAGCTGAAGTAAATAAACTGATAGCCAGTGGCTTCATCTCAGAAAAAACATCCAGATTGGGTGGCCAACATCGTGCCCGTCATAAAAAAAGAAGATCTGAATCTGTATTGAATTTCATGATCTAAATGCGACATGCCCAAAGTATAATACCCCGCACCCGCACGGTGCATTATGTTGAGTCAGATGAAAGCGAGGCAAAGGTTTGGTTGTATTTTATTGAGTTGAATTTCGGAACAATTATTGATTTGATTTAGTTTCATGTGCAGATCACATGTGGAGTTCAGTAGAATAAGAGAAGCGCCTCGCATGAGTTGAGGCAAGGGCATCCTGCTATGGAATCATGGTCTTTGTTCAGAGCAGTACAGAGATAGTAGGATTTAGTACAATAATGTCGTCTTCCTTAGTTAGATTGGATCAGATGATTTGGAGAGCACGGTCTCCTCGTACGGTCATCCCAATTGAGTAGATCGTGCTTCGTATCGGACCACTGATTCAAGGAATCGACCGTGTCAGCAAGGCAGAGTGCTTAGCAGATTCAGATTTAGTAAGTAGGTTATGTCCCTTTTTCTTTACTAATTTATGCCTAACAGAAGGAAAACACGTTATAGCTTGAACACTTAGACTGGAATATAGGAAACACCTTACTGTGGCATGCATAGAGTGTGCACCATTTGGGTGTATATAATTTATGGCATTTAGTTGAGCTTTACTATTGTGACTAGTGAGAATACTTTATCGAGCGGGTGTACATTGCGTACGAGTTTCAAGTTGGAGCGCTTTGTCAAAAAAATTGTGCAGTTGTTGTTCAAAACCAGGAAACTGCATCAAAGTGGGCAATATGCCACTATTGGAGGCATTGTGCCACGAAATATTTAGAGCGGGGTGTTGCACCCGATCGAAGCACTGTATCGAGAAGAGACATGGTGCCTAGAGATGGATTATTTGAGAATGGTGCCTTGGGCTATAATTTGAGATTGGCTTGGAGAATTTGATAGTGACGGATCGAGTATTGTTTGGTAGGGAGAGAAGGCAAGATTCCTTATTGTACCTAGTTTTTATCGATGCATGGTCTCGGATAACCTGTGCACATGGTTTGGTTTCCTCGAACGGGATAGGCACCGGGGCACCGGAACCGTTCGACCATGGGGGAAATATTTTGAAGTGCTTTTGGAGCACGGTATAGCGAGATATACAACTAAGGTGTCACAACCTTCGGATGGATGTCATATCGCTTACTTGAACTTATGTTTCGGCACGAGTGCATTTGCAGGAACTATAGTTGAGGCTTTGCAACCAAATATACTAGAATAATACTCGTATTTATTATGTATTCCTTTATGGCTTGTCCAGTGACCTTCATATAGATATGAATCGCTTGAGTTTGTTGTGTTTGAGTATGTGATGGGCGGCCACCTTGCCTCGGGCAAGAGTGTTCTTACCGAGATTGGATTTGAGACTTGGAGTACGAGGTGATTCGATAAGTCCATAATTAATTAACTTACGAGATTTAAGTAGAACGAAATGCATGCTTAGTACCTTTGTCATAAAATATAACATGCTAGTGTGTTTATTGCTTTTTGGAACATCTTTACTGCTTTCAATGCATGCCTTGCCATAAAATGGATCTAGGTTCAAGTAGGAAGATCACCATATAATAACTTATATTTATTATCTATTTAGTGTCGGTTTAGACGAGTAGGTTACCTCCCTCACTAGTACGGCTGTGTACTGACCTACATTTGTGGACATTATTTCTATGTATGCAGGTGTAGTGGCTTAGCTTGGATATGAGGGACATAATGTACGGAACGGTAAGTACCTTTGTGTTCGAGAGAAAGACTAAGAGTGTTGCATCACCTTTGTGGCATTCTCCTTTGTGGCATTTTTTTGGACCCTTCGAGAGCTTCGCTGCGTTTACTCTGATGTGTGCTTGGTACAGAATACTTGACTTTCGTTGCAACTTGGTCGTTTCGATGATAACCATGATGTTTGACGTTATCGTCTTGTACGAGCGTAACTCCAGGCTTGCACGGCATCACATCCCGATGAGAATGATTATCCTGCGGGAGCGCTATAACGTAGTTATTCATGTTCAACGGGGACGATCGAACTTGCGGGAGTGAGGGGCATGCCATAAAGGACGAGTTTTCTCTTCCAATTACTGACATAATGATCGATAACACTTGTGGCTTCAAGGGTATATGCTTCATGGATGGATTCTCGGGCTATAACTATATCAGGATATCTCTAGACGATGAGAAGCATACGTTGTTCCAAACTCCAATAAGGGCATACTGCTACACATTCATGCCCTTTGGCCTAAAGAACACAGTTGCTATATACCATCGAGCTATGTGAACCATCTTTTGCGAATATCTGCATAAGACAGTCGAGTGCTATGTTGATGGCATCGTTGTCAAAAGTCGCTCTAAGGATGATCACGTCCAAGACTTGAGGATTGTGTTCGACCTGATTTGGGCTCACCGGCTCAAGATAAACCCTACCAAATCCTTCCTAGGAGTCTCCAGCGGCTAGTTCTTGGGTTTTGTTATAACATCGAAGGGTATCCATATAGACCCTGACAAGACTAAATCAATCCTTGAAATGCATCGGCCGAAGAACCTCAGAGAACTTTGCAACCTTTAGGGAAGATTGGCATACATCGGGAGGTTCATATCAAACCTCTTTGTATATTGTCAGCTATTCACTCTGCTCATGAAGAAGGGAGTCTCCTTCGTCTGGATTGAAGAATTCCAGCAAGCATTTGACGACATTAAGAAGTATATTACAAATCCCCCAGTCTTGGTAGCCCCCGTTGTGGGAAGACCCTTCTTGCTATATGTACGTGTGATGGATCACTCTTTCGGTGCTCTGCTAGCCCGAAAGAATAATGCAGGTCATGAACAGGCCATCTACTATCTCTACAGAATGATGCTCGACACGGTGTACAGATAAAACCCTGTTTAGAAGGAGTACCTCGTATTGGTCTTCGCTATCCAAAAGACCTGCCATTACGTGGCTGAAAAATGATCCATGTGATCTCGCTAGTTGATCCTCTCATTGTTCTTTTGACAAAGCCATGGGCGCTTAATTCTTGCTTAGATACGTGGACTATATTGCTGTCACCATGCGATATAGTTTTCGTCCAACATAAATCATTCAAAGGCCAAGCAATGGCTAATTTTCTAGTTGCCCATCCAGTGCCAGAAACATAAAATATCTACGATGAGATCCCAGATGAAGTACTGTTCATCGACGATGCTTCAAGAATAGGGCCCAAAGGCGATATTATTACTTGAGTCAGAATAATGTTAATTTTTTCCCACAATCTGGTCATCCACCGAGCTTACTCTCACATAGCCGTGCTCCAACAATGTGGTTGAGTACAACGCTCTCGTTATTGGACTCCAACTCGCTAAACAAGTAGTGGTTGACTACCTAGAGGCCTACAGAGACTCCAAACTAATCGTTAGTAAAGTCTGGGGCGATTACAAAGTCTAGCATAAGGATTTAATTTCCTACCACCAAGCCACACTTACATTAATCTCTACCTTCGACGGGTTCTTCATAGAACATGTGCCCTGATTGTGAAACATTGAGGCTGACGCTCTCACCGGTCTCGCAGCTTCCTTGACAGTCCCGACCAAAACTCATCAATTGATCATAGTGGTCGGCCAAGAATCGGTATGCCCAAAAAATAAACTCTGCATGTATCTAAGCTACTCAACGTAGGTTGTTACCGGAGTCCAAGACTGGAGACTCCCATTCATCGACTATGCTGTTTATGAAATTCTCTCCGAAGACCAGAAGGAAGCCATTTCTATCAGGAGACGCTCTCTCTGGTTCTATTACAATACGGCTACTAAAATTTTGTATCGTCATTCCTATGATGGGCTTCTGCTATGATGCTTATCAGACGCAAAGGCGAAGCAAGCACTCTGTGAAGCTCACGATAGCATTTACGTCGCACATCAACAGGTCCGAAGCTATATGATCATCTTCGGAGGCTGGTATATTATTGGTCGACAATGGTAGCATATGATGTTGACTATACAAGAAAGTATCGGACGTGCCAAATCTATGCAGACTTCATCTACTAGCCCTCATAATTCTTACACCCAATCGTAGCATCATGGCCATTCAAAGCATGGTGAATGGACATTATTGGACCGATTAGTCCACCTTCGTCTAAGGGATACCGGTTTATCTTGGCCATCACCGAATACTTCTCTAAGTGGGCGGAAGCCATGCCACTGGCTGAAGTAAAGATGTCAAACATGATTAGCTTCATTAAGAATTATGTCATATATATCTTTGACTTGCCATGGAGGATCATCCACGACAATGGTCCCAAGTTTGCAAATCACGCTTTCTATTAGTTTTGTGATAAAAACTGAATCCAAATGTAGCTTTGACTGCCTACAACCCAGCCGCCAATGGTCTAGCAAAGCATTCACCAAGACTATCATAAAGCTCCACAAGAAGTTCTTGTCATCTAATAAGCACGAATAGAATGAGAAGTTGGGCGAAAGTCAGTGGGCTTATCACATAACGATCCGGATACCGACTGACAATACGTTATTTTCCTTGGTCTATGGAAGCGAGGCGGTGCTCCCTCAAATTCTCTTACTCCGGGTGTCCCTCTCCAACCAGTTGAAAGAAGACAAAAATCACCGTCGACGACTACAAGAGTTCGAAGCACTCGACGAGAAGCGTCTTTTAGCTAAACAACGTATAGAGTTATACCAAGCACGTCCCTTGGGGGCCTTCAACAAGCGGGTCAAGGGAAGAATATTCCAAATAAGGGACCTCATCCTAGCCGTGAGAAGACCGATGGTTATGACACACATGACAGCCAAAAAATTCTAAGCTAAATAGGAATGCCCTTTTATTGTGGAGTTGGTATATTCCAACGATGCCTACTGGTTTGCAAAACCAAATAGAGACTTGCTCATGATGCCTATTAACGACAAGTTCCTAAAAAAGTACTATATCTAATCTGGACTTGTACCTCCCGTATCCCCAGTCGGACGATCAAGATGCATGTTGTTTTGTCTTGTTCATCCACAACGAGTGTAAATGCACAACATTACCCCCTTCCTATAAAATATTATAAATGCATTATCTGTATCCAGGAGTCCTGAATATGCAACAGATAGCGAATCCTAAAAATCTTTCCAGTAGAGTACCTCTCAGGTCTACCTACACTTTGAGGTAGACCACTAAAAAGTTAGCTCATTCGGGTCATTAGTTCACGTCCATATCACCTCTGAACTATGGTCCTAACATTTCTAATAGAGATTCCTATGTCCAAATGAACTCTGAGCAAATCTCTTTATTTCGACTATCTACTGTCACGTCCATTATACCTCTGATATCGGTTGTCATCTAAACTTATCATCTGTAGTTAATTTCAAGTGCTCTAGCGATGATAAGTCTACTAACCCAATCACGTCCATATCATCTCTGATAAGGTTTCGTTCCAAACTTATTACTTGCACTCCAGTACGCAAGAAGTAATAGGTCCACTAAACCTATTACATCCATATCACCTCTGGTAAGGTTTTATTTCGAATATATTGCTTGCACTCAATTGCGCAAAAAGTAATAGGGACTAAAAATACCCTAGTGGAACATCCTTTAATAACTATGGTATTATACTACGTCCATATTACCTCTAGTACAATATCTAAAGTTCACACATCTTTGCATCAAAAAGAGAAGCTTTTATTTCTTGTGCATAAAGGAAACTAATATCAAATTATATTTGAGGATTTACTAGTACCTCAATCAAAATCCAGCGAGACAAAGGGTGAAATAAAAAGAAGCGCAAAAGAAAACTATTGATACTACTGATCAAAACACAACTCTTTTAAATGCCCACAAAGTCGGGTGATGTTATTATCCAAACACGCATAGGCCGGCGCACAACTTCTCTTGCCATGACCTTGGGGTTATCGTAACGGGCATAAGGCTCGTGTTTGTCCTCCAGCTTCTGTATGGTAACCCCAACAACGACCGTACTCTTTTACCACTTGGCTCCCCTCATCATGGATAGCCTCCTCATCTTGCTAGGATCCCCGGATATCATTTCCTAGCGTATCAAGCCAAAATTGGAGCTTCCTGATCTCCTCCGTCGCTTCAGCCACCTCCCGGGTCAGGTAATTTTATCGGGTGAAGCAACCTTCCCTGAGCCCATCCAGCCTATCGTGCTCTTCGTACAGACGCTGAAGGTCACGCTGCAAGTCTTCTTTAGACGAAGCATAAAAGTTATTCTCCATCTATATGGCCTCCAGGAGCTGACCATACTCATAGGAGACCATCCTCCCAATGTCTGCTTGCTAGTATTGTTGTAACTCTGTCAGACACAGCTCTATCTCGATCACCTTCTGACCCAGGAGGTCGCCCGTCTGTTCAGATCCAGGAAGCCTTCTCAGAGACTCGACCTGGCCCATGGAAAATTGCTTGGCCCAGGCAGAGGACCTGTTCCACTCCAGTATGCTCTCTACACCTTATTTCAAAAATATGTAAAATCTCCATATGAAGATCTATACAGTGTCGTCAATATCCTCAAGGGTAGCCGATATTAAAGGAGGCGGGGCAGAAGAAGCAGTCACGGGTGCGACAGGAAGCACAATAGTGGCCGACGACCCAAGAGGCGAAGTAGTCGCATAGGGGCGACTAGAAGTCTTGTTGGCAACCATATTCTTCATGGCTATAATAAGTGCTTGGATGACAAACAGCTTGAAAATGCCAATCGATAAAGCATCGTGACAAGGAATAGGCTTCTTAGGGGGCTCTAGAGCCCCAGTGTATAAGGATGTGCAGGCTCCGGATTGCCCAACAATAACTGGTGATGACAGCCCAGCTACCGCTGTCTCAGGAGGACAAAGAGTAAATTCCTCGAGAAGTATTACGACCTTAGTATTTGAAGACGAGCCAACACTCGATAGCCTAGCAACTTCCTAAGAGGGTGGAAAAGAAGCCATCCCAGAGTCGGGCTCGGTGTCCTTAGCAGGAGAAGATCCTCAGAAGGATTCCCCAGCTGCAAAGAAATACGGGGCTGACATAGGTCTTGTCCTAACGAGTCCTTGCTCTACCTCCTCCTCTATACCCTCTTCCGATGCCACGTTGAATATATTCACGAGCGGGGGAGAGCCTGCTAAGTCAAAGCAACCAGTGATTAACCGCACCCGGGGATACAGAACCGAAGACAGAAAATGTCATCTCTTATAAATTAGCAAAATAATGTACCATGAGGGATCACCAGGTTGTGTGGCTCCAGCAACGTATGAGCCTTCCCTATCGCATCTAGATCATTGACAAAGATATTCTCTAGAGGAGTATAAGGCTCCGCCAGAGCCGCATCCAAGCCCTGAGCTCCTGAAGCCTTTGGTGCAGGTTCCGTGTCACCCACGCCAAACTTTGGGGTGGTTGTCTCTTCCTCCTTCTAGGCATAGAAAATCACCGAGGCAACTGCTCGGTGAAGGCGTACCCTCTTCGATGGTGTCTGCACAATTTCATATAAACCAGTAGATAAAGTTTCACAAAAGGGTGATATTATAATAAAATGTAGAGGTTTTAAGGATACTGCTAGAGAATCTAAAATGAGGTTTACCTGGAAACCAACAGTACAAGGGGTAATATCTCTTCTCTCACGGTCCCTTTCGCGGGGGGATTTGATTTTGTCGTAGGTCCCGTCTCTTGGGACACCTCAATACTCCCCTTCTTCGAGTAGAAAGCATGATGGGTATCGACTTTCGACTTATGTTTTATGGCCGAAGGATCATCGGATGGAGATATTGTCTCTTCTTCCCCCGTTGATGGGTCAAATTCCATAAGTAGAGTCCTAGTAATGCCCTTGCCCTTCTTAGGAGTCATATAAGCTCTTGTATATGGAGGCATCAATATGGTACCCTCGATATAACTCCTCTCTGGATTAAAGTTGGATGGCGGTGCAATGGCCGTGCATTAATATCTCGCCGCTATGTTCATAATCCTTGGCACAGTGCCAGCTGCTGGCACTTAAAATTTAGCTCGGGTATAGGTCGCATTATAGTAAACCCACGCTCAGGCTCCATCGAGTAGACTGCCATATCATCCAAGGGAAGAACTTGGGTTGTCTAGCAATAATTGACTATATCCAAACTGGCGAGCAAACCGATTTGGCAGATAGGGCTCCACAAAGACTGTATCTCTATTCTAGTACACTAGGTAGGAGGGAAGAATGGCTTGGAGCCAACGGAAGTGCTTCTCAGATAATTTATGAGTATCTGCCCTATCGTCTTGGTAAGTGATATCTCTATCATTAACAGAGAACTCAGGCTCGGTCGAGAAAAAAGTCTAACCTTTCATGAAGGCAAGCTCCCTCCTACTGGCATAGACTATGTCAAACGTCCATTTCATCCCTCGATACTTACGAATCAAGGCATCGACCGCTACCATATCCTTATCAATTCCAGGGCACATCAGGGATTCATGATGCAAAAGAAGCCAACCATCAAGTAATGATAGGAAAGTTTAACCCGGTTAAAATATTATCTGTAAGGATGATCTTCCACCTTCTTGGCAATGTTCTGAAGATCGCGGTGGATACAAAAAACCATGGCTGGTAGGAAGGTCAACCTCACGACATGAAGGATAAGTTTGGGACTGATCCTCTATATTGTCCCAGATCTTTCCAGGACCACACAATTGCGCATCCAAAGCATCAAATATCCTGCTAATAAGGCCTTAGCGGATAACTTATGGGTGTCCATGTAGAAGTAGCTAAGCTCCTCTCTAAGGTAACCAAGCTCGACAAAGGAAACATCACTCTCCTTCGCAGAACCCTCAATTTCCTCACCCTCAGCAGCCAACTCCTTCTATGCCTGAATTAAATTAACAACTTCCTGCTTGGATCGTGGCACTCAGAAATAAATTTTAGTAGACCCCTTCTCCTCCGAAGAAAGATAACGGGTCCAAATCATGATATTGGGGGAAGCACCCTCGGTTTACTTCTTCTTCTTTTTCGACAACTACTGACAAATACTGTGATGGTATAGTAACTTTTGGTACACAGCCAAGATCTCTGGATTTTTTGCCTCTAACTCTCCGATCTTTCCATTAATCGGGGTACATTTCTCATAGGGTACTTCGCCCCAAGGAAGCTTTGAGACAACATGCATCTCATGCAAAGTCAGCCCCATTTTGCCACTAGGTGTAAAGAAAGTTCCTGTTCGACAATTATATAACTCCATTAGGACAATAAATAAGGGCTAGTTCATCTCTAGACCGTAACACATGCCCCATATAGTACAAAACAAGTCGGCTACTCTGAGATCTCACTCATACTTCTTCAGAATCCACAAGGTCAGGAGATACCAGGAGGGGTTGTAATATGCCCAGCTAAGAGTCCACAGCTATCCAGTGGGATAAGATCCCTTCTTGTCAACTTGATAAAGGAAAGTTTCTTCCACATATACACTAACATTCAGCCCAAGTTCACTTCCAACGATGTCGGGTTTTATTCCAAACAAAGAATATGAAGGTGACTCTTTCTCACTGAAAAAGACCCCCTTGTTCTTTCTGGTCCCATATTGGACATTGCCAATAAGCACCCCTTTCTGCTCGGGTGTCAAGTTCCAGCCCATTTATCACAGACTTATTACGAATTTCAAATCCGACAAGGGCAAGTGACGTTTAAAAGAAGGGAATGACATCTCCATCCCGCGAAAGGTAAAAGACCATTTCATTCTGGCCATCCCCATCTCAGGTGAGAAGACTTCAGTATATCTCCAAACAAAAAATACGGCTTCTTCAAAATTGACCGTCCCCCGCAGGGATCTCCCCCGAGTTTATTTGGCTAAACAGAAAGGAGCTAGTCAATTCTGTAATCATCTGTTGACACTTAGAAGGGAGACATTCGTCAATCTGAATTCGGATGGCAGCGACCAACTCCCCAAGGTTTATACTCAATGAAAGCTGGTTATGGCCAAGGACAAGTTCTCCAGAGGGTGTAGTAGGAAAAGTTACTACAAAATTAGCAAGGAAAGTTGATCAGAATCATTGGGATGTTCTGAAGTAAGATACTCATGCGGCAGGGTGACCCATGCGACTGATATATTCATGCGGCTGAGATACCCATGGGTAGAGTTGTTCATGCGGCATGGTCAATCCATGCGGCTGATATATTCATGCGGCTGAGATACCCATGCAACAAAGTTGTTTATGCTGTAGGGTTTCTCCAAAGGACCTACCCATGGTCGATGGATGAACATCGGCGAAAAGTGGAAGGAGGTCCGCCTCTACCGCATGACCCTTCCCCTTTCCTTTGCCTTTGCCTTTTCCCTGGGGGTCTTCTTGGCAGCAGCAGTGGAAGAAGCTTTTGGAGGGGCCATGGCCAGTGAGCGAAGGAGGAAGTCAGAGGAGGGAGAAGAAAATAGGCAAAAAATAAAGTTTTTTTCTCTCTTGAGAGCCTCTATATATAGGCAACCATTGACGACTAGGGATAATAACAGGGACTCAGGTTATTTTCCGCCTCTACCAATGTGATTGTTGGCGGCTTTTGGCCTTTAGAATTTGTCTTTATCTCTTTAAAATTGATCGTCGACTCAGAATCCCAAGAGATCCCCTCAGATATCGAGGAAAATCCCCTCATTAATTGCAGATCTATCAGCCTGGCAGAATCATCTATGCGATAACACGTCCATGCGGCACATCACTTATGCGGCCCAAAGTCGCAAATCTATGCTTCTTGTTCAAAGTATTCCAAACTTATCAGTTTGAAAACTTTGAAGGGGATCTTATAGAAGCATAAAAAATCTGAAGCCATGCACCATCAATATGAAGGCAGGCCCTAGAGATCCATGCACCCTCGAAATGAAGATAAGCTGCATAGTCTGCAAGAGTCATCTATGCGGCTCGAACTACCACAGAGTTGTGGGCAACAAATAATCTCCTGATACATCATTCAATGCCTGTCATAAAGTTCTGATATTGCACTTATTGTCCTGATCGCTTCGTAAATTATGAAAGAGGTAGCAACACACAAGTAGACAGAAAATCACATCAACACATTAGTGACTTTGTAAGTCATGCAATGCCACGTGTTCATTCTTATGCGGCTACGCCTCTATGCGTCCTCATCATCATGCGACCAAAAGTGTCTATCAGACCTAGGCCGGACGATAGCACGCATGCGGCCACAACTCTATGCATCCTCGTCCTCATGCGTCTATAGTGTCCATCAAACCCAGGTCCGACGAGAGCACGTATGCAACCCTCAGATTATAAGATCTTTCTGTTACAACCGAGAAGATCTTCACACAATCATTGGTTACTATGTGTCCAAATGACCAAGTCACGCACACAATGGGTTAAAAATAACCCCGAGATCTTATTAACCGCATATCCTAACCAAGGCTATGTGGCAGCTCGCCCGTGCTATGCATCCAGAGTTGCAACCGTATTATATTGAAGGAGCCCCATGCGGCTACCAAACCAAAGCACATATATGGCGCATATAGACTGTCAATATGATGGATATAAATAGTGGAGTGGTATACTCATACACACAATTATGGATAGAAGGACAGACATACATATACATAGGAGAGAGAACAGAAGAAAGTATTCTCATTCCCTCGTCGGACCGTCAATGGAGTAAATGAGTCAGTACAGTACTCGATCTTTATTGTCACACTCCCTAGAATCAAAAAATAATTGTGCTTAGATTTTTTCTATAGAATTTTTTTGTGCTCTTTTGTTTGTTAAACATACGAAGTCTATTTCAGCTTTGAATCAATGGCAAACAGTGATGCGTAAAAGGAAAGTACCAATTTTAAGTTCCAAAGATAAAATGAGACATCTATGTTATCAACGTTAGTTATCTAATCAGGAATGGAGCAAGTACATAATACCAATGAATGTAATATCGATAAACTGTAAGTGTGTCTAATAATGACAAACATGATCACTAACTATAACTCTTTTATATAAGATCAAGAGGTAAAAGTATGCATAACAGTAAACTAAATAAAATGATACATAAAATGGTAAAGCTAGATGTCAACTAGAAAATAAGTATAAACAATGTAAGTAAAATGTCTACATGAATAAATCATACTGTCACTCCCCGTTCCTGATATGCCGATCCCTAAAGAGTATACGAGCTCAACAAGTATGCATGCTCAATAAAGTACACCGACCTGTCTCTCCCTCAACAAAGTATACGAGTTTATCAAAGTACGATGGCCTGGTTTTGTATGGCCAGATCTCGTAGCAGAACCAGAAGATCTTCTATACCTTTCACTGGATGGTGACCACCCGGAGTACTAGAGTACCTGAGTAGGCTTCTTCTTCATTCTCCCACTAGTTCTGTACATTATTCTTTTGCGGTGTTTAGCCTCTGGGCATGTGTTTAGCTCATATTTTGGATGACATCATGCCTATGGGCATAACATGATTTTGTTTATATCTAGTCTGCAGCTAGTGCTAATTATGTATGACTTATACTCTTGCTAGTTTTTTATTTTGTACGACTTGCTTCTTAATCATCTATGTATACATAGTTTGGGATGCTTTACTATTTTATGTCTGATGATCATATTTCTTGTATCTTGTTGATTGTCTGTGATTGAAACTCCTAGGATCGCTTGATCCTCTTTGCCACAAACAAAAGTTGAACATACTTTATATTACAAACATTAAAAGTAAAAAAAATCCTAAATAAGAATCTAAGTACAAATTTATGGAGAAGTAGTAGTTATGGAGATCTGATATGCAGTCGATCACTTTAGTCATTGGACTACCAAAAAGACGAAAAAGAAATGCTAAGTCTCAAACGCTGGAGAACTTGACAACAAGAAGGCTCTGGCAACTAGCACACAAGACTTTTGTCCTCTGGAATGACACTGATTCCCTATTAATAACACCTAAAACGATTATTTGAAGATGTGCTAAAAAAATGAATAGTTTTTACTGTATTTGCCATTTTATGCATGTACATTTACATGACCACTTCCCACGTTCAGCCTAGTACGTGTACACATTTTCGTCAGCTTGACACGTGGCAACCTGTATGACGAAAGCCTTGGTCATGGTACTAACTGCTTGCACACGTTTTGAGAATCACGACATTAATTATATGTAATCTCTTTGAATTCATAACTACACACTGTCGGTTAAAAATGAGTAAGTACTCGTATGTTTCTCCCTCAGTAGAGAGAAATGTATAAATGTGGGTTAAATGTGTATATTTGTTGAAAGGGAGTAGGCTATGTACTTTTATGGAAAAGCAAGTTGCGTCCTTTTGTGGGAAAACATATTGCATATTATTTCCTCTTCTGAAATGGCATAAAAAATTTATGCGCCATATGGCATCTTCTCGATCAGAGTGTGGAGATCTTGGCATTATTTGAGCATGATCTCCTCGAATCCACGTGATCCATCAGCCGTCGGGCACATTCTCCAATAAGAAGGACGTCTCTGTGTACTATTGTCCAAAAAGGGACAAGCCAGCATACTTTGATAACCTTGCATACTTAGTTGAGGGAGAGACATGCCAACGTACTTTATTGAGCTCGTGTACTTTGTTGAGCTCATATACTCTTGCCATGTTTCCAAGTAGGAGCGATTATTACTCCTTTGTCAGAATATATGATTTCCTTGACTGTCATTCCTCGTACAATGTGCAGGAAATGTCAGTTGTCAGTCTAGCATATTAATGACCAATGACTTGGTTGAAAAAGTATGCACGCTCATCCAAATTAATTTGGAAAAAAGTGCACAGTTGAGAGAAAAAGTATGCCTCTGCTTCAACTTTTAGGAAAGTGCTCTTCCTTTCTTTGGATCATTAGCTTAGCTCTGGTACGCATACTTTCTATGCTTCTATAAGACCCCTTTTAAAGTTTTCTAATTTTTAGATAAATTTGAAGTGCTTTGAACCTAGAAGCATGGAAGGCAGTTCTGATTTTGTGCACGAGACTTTAAACAAAATCTCAACAACTTACTGACATGGCCACATTTTTTTTGTGTCGTCGCTGGTCACGATTCTCAAGTTGTGATCTTGGCATGAATCTCTGCACGAATCCTGAAGTGTTACTTTGGCAGTCAAAGAGTTTATCCATGTCTATAAATAGGCAAGCTTAGGAAAGAGAAAGCTCTTTACGAACTCTTAAAAACCCTAGCCCTTCACCTTCAACCAAAATCCACTCGTGCCAATAAGGGTTGTCATAGTCATATCCATCCCTCCATCGTAGAATCGAGAGAGGAATAATCATCGAAGGTCGTCAAATGACGTAATACAATTATCAGAAAGGCTGCAAAACCACTATTAAGTCTTATCGGTTAGGGCCTCGATAAATAGCTTAGTGAGTAAAGTATCATCCCGTGGTAGATGTTCCATCATGGATTCAAAGTAGTTCATGAACTAAGAGGGTGACTTCTTTCCATCGAATAAAATCTGGGACTATGGCTTGTACTTGGGTGGAAAAATAATATTATTCTACTCAGGGGGATAAGGTTGTCTTATCCCGAGCTTTTAGAGCTTCTCCTTGTTATTCATATTGTCTAAACGAGCACGCAACTACCGGATGGATTCTTGTGTATCGTCAGACTGAGGTGGTACAGCCTACTAGAGAGATGTTAGTTGAGTTCCCAGTGTCACCATCGTAGGCCCACCCCTAGTACATTAAAAGGGTTAGATACTATCACCGCTGACTCGTTGTTGAGGCTGGTGTTTGGGTTTGCATTCCCAGAGTTGGTTGCGTTGGTACGGTTGTGGCAACAATGTGCTGGTGCAACAGTGGAAATATTCTGAGCCATCAATAATTGGTGCATGCTCTGCATCATGACATGCATGTCTTTAAATGTGGCCTCAAGTGTGTTGAGGCATTATTCAGTTCTTCCGAATGTAGTAGTGTCGTGCTCATCATGGATTGCATAGACACTAACTACTTTGTGATTAACATAAGGAGAAGTAGATTTGATTGTGTAGCTAGAGTCCACACTATCCATCTCGGATCTAGGAGGTAGGCTATCCCCAGGGAAGTCGGCTTCAGATTTCGAAGAGTGACTACTCCTCACATGAGGGAGTTCTCTCCTTCGAAAAAAGTATTTTGGTACATCCCTTCAAAGGATCAAATAATTTGGTCGAATCTTCTTTGGCTGGATGACGATATAGAGATGCTCCGTCTTGAATGCTTCCCGATGTGGGGGACTCTCGATGCTATGTAGACAGAGGCAATCAACAACTCATCATCATCTTGCTGTTCACTTTATCTCAAAATACTGTCTAGTCGGTAAAGTATAGCGTAATCGGTCAAATAAAGACTATTTAATAGATGGTTTAATTGCTTTTGAAAAATGGCAATTTATTACAATATTATGATAGTGACAATGGTGTTACTTGGAAGCACCATTGTAGAAATAGAGGTTTCTCTCTCTTTACGCTTTTGCGTAAAGACATCACATAAATCAGACAAAGAAAGGGAAGAAGGAGGAGGTATATTCTGCCCCTATACATTATTCGCGCACAATTTTACGGAAAGATCTTGAGAACCGCGTGCACAATTAGGAGCTTCGGGTTGAGACGTGCATAATCCCCATCTTTTGTGTGTGTGATTCACATCTGCGGCTGAGAATGTACGCATGAAGAGAAGTTAGGGCATGGGGCCTTGGGATTCCCCATCTTTGAATTTTGTGGAGTCTGGAAGGCTCCTTTTTTTTACCATTGTTGCGGGAAGAAGAAATGTACGCATGTAGTTTTCTTCCACACAAGTTGTGTTGGACCATAAAGTCCATGCATGCTTTGCCTTGCACATAATGCTAATCTTCTAGAAGCTTGGTTGTTTGGCCGTGAGCGACCCTCTTGGCATCGTATTGAATTCTTCTGCTAAGGTGGCATCGACTCGCACCAAACTTGCTGTTGCGAGAACTTCATGATTTTCTTCCTTTGGCGAGTATACTGGCTCGGCCAAGGATGTCGTCCACTGAGTCAGGGACTAAAATCGAAGGAGTCAGACTTTCAACGAGTTACTCCTCGTTGGTAGAAATCATAACTTTTTTCCCTTGTTATCAGTAACATTGGGATAAGAAACACGGGGCTTTTGTAGCCAAGTCTTGTGGACTTTTCTTGACTTGGTCCCCGATGAGGGGATTGTGTATCCCCTAGAGAGCATTACTTGATAGTCTTGTTGTTCGAACTCGACGACCAACATCTTTTGCGCTATGCTAATGAACGCCGTGTTAGGTTGAGCCACCCCCTTCTTGTCAGTAGAAAAGGCCATCCCCAACAGAGTCGCCATTTTGTTTGTCGTGAATAAAAGTTAAACAAACTTTGTATTACAAACTTTAAAAGTACAAAAAATATATACAAGAATCTAAGTAAAAAATTTAGGGTAAGTAGTAGCTATGAAGATCTGATCTGCAGTCGATCACTTTACTCCTTAGACTACCAAACATATGAAGAAGAAATGCTAAGTCTCAAACGCTGGAGAACCTAACAAAAAGAAGGCGCTGGCAACTAGCACAAAAGAATTTTGTCCTATAGTAGAATGACAATGATTCCCTATTTATAGCACTTAAAATAATTATTTAAACTTGCGCGCACAAAATAAATCAATTTATACTGTGTTTGCCATTTTGTGCGCCTACATTTAGATGACCACTTCCCACGTTCAGTTTATTGCTTGCACAAATTACTTTTAGCTTGACTCATGGCAACCTGTACGAGAAAAGCCTTGGTTGTGGTACTAACTACTTGCACACATTTCGAGAATCACGATATTATTTACACCGCATACTGTCGGTTAAAATTGAGTAAGTACGTGTATGTTTCCTCCTCAATAGAGAGAAATGTAAAAATATGTGATGACTGTGTATATTTGTTGAAGGGGAGCAGGCTACGTACTTTTATGGAAAACTAGGCTACGTACTATTTTCTCTTCTGAAATAGCATGACAAATGTACGCACCATGTGGCATCTTTTTTATCAGAGTATGGAGAGCTTATCATTAATTGAGCATGATCTCCTCGAATTCCATGATATTCATCAGCCGTCATGCCCGTTATCTAATAAAAATGACGTCTCTGCGTACTTTTGTTCAACTATGAACTAAAACACAACAATAAAAAGAGACATAAATAATTAAATGTGAATCGAGACTCGTGCGCTACCAATGCACTTATCTTGATAATAAAAAAGACAATAAGCTAAATAACATGTGAAATAAAGTATATATGGAACAAGTTAATATAAACGTGAACATGTGATCATTTAATGTGCCAAAACAATAATTAAGAACATGTATGAGATCATGAACAATGACTAAGAACATATAAGGTATTTGAGGACATGTGAATATATACAGTATAGGGGTCACGTATAGCATGTGAGTACAAGATCTGAAATATGGCATAAACACTAATCATGTAAAGGAACATTAATTGAATATATGGCTATAGAAACTGATAAGCTGACAAGCGACAAGAGAGCTTGGGAACTTCTTAAAATCGGAGCCACAACCTTTAAACCAAACAAGAACCGGGGTTATAGATCTTTTCCAGAGTCGAACCTTGCTTCATGCCACCTATCGACATATATGACCATACGAAGAAAGAAAAGACAATACGTGAGAATAAACTAAATAGTGCACAACCAAAGAAGCACGACCAAGCATTTCCTACCTGTTATCATTAGCAAACTAGGATTATCATAATCCTAATTACTAACAAATATAATTTAGGAATTTTTGTACGGTAGCATGACTTGTAGACTGTCCAAGCTATCCAATCAGAACTTTAGGAAATAGATATAGCAGAAGCACAACCAAATCGGCCTGTATTCTAAGGAGGTGGCTTCACACAACTGTGAGCCAAGTATACTCCACACAATGGTAAACTGTACATGCACCACACGACGGTGAGCTAATAATAATGACAAAAATAACAAACATATACATGGTTTCCTGACTCAACGGTGTGCTAGAATTGTGTCCCTCATGACAGAGTGCTCCAAATCCATTCAGAAAGACGAAAAGTTAACGTAACTGCATGCAACCTGGAGATTCTGTCCACCCGATGCTCTAACTATTCAAGCTAGTTGTTTTAATCCTTAATATTTTTATTAAGGATTCTGGGTGTGACATTCCGCAGAAACCATCCTAGACATGTACTCCTCTCGAGGATATGCAAGACCGGACAATTAATTGACGATTACAAGCACAAGCACAGGACAAGCCACAACAGAAAAAGATATATGTCAAAAGACAGAAGTTTGCTACTATGAGCCATTATAAAGGTCAATAAAAAAATCTTGGTCAGGAGTACACTACAACGACTACCTATCTAGCATGTACAAGAAATAAGAAGACATGAGTGCATTACTACGAGTTACTATTAAGGACTAAGACAAGGTAGTAACATGGTGTCAACAAAGAATATGTGCTCGTGTCAAATATATATGGTGTACAATCATTCTCTAACTACACAAGGTTACATAATCATGTTAAGAATTTATTATAGTCAAAGAAAATCTTAAAAGGACAAAAAAAAAAATTCAATTTTAGCAAAAACATCATAATTTGAATTATTCGTCGGATTGTCGCGGATTACTGTCACTACCACATTTTCTAGAAAATGGTATTTTAGTAAATTTATATTTAATTAAATATTATGCATGATAAATAATTATTTATTATATTATTTAATTATTGTTAGATGTTATTTATTTATTTTGGACTTGTGTTAGTGGACCTAACAAGTTTAGTTTAGACTCATGGACCAACATGTATTAATTGATAGAATTTAGCCCATTTAGAAAGCCATTGTTAAGGAGATGGATTAAATTAATTAAACCATTCGACCAGAAGCTTCCCTCCTTAATTATTTCTTTATGAGAGGCCCCAAGGGGTATATTGGATAATTCATAGTAGCTTGAGGAAGGGAAAAGGGGGCCGGCCTATATAGAGGGGGGGGGGGAATAAAATTTTTTCTCCTCCTTTTATTTGGAAATTTGATCTAGAAAATCCCTCAACCAAATTCCTTCATTCCTACTTTATTTTTCTACCAAATTTTATCCTAATTCCTTTCCAAATCACTATTGGAGGCTAGTGGAGTAAGGATCTAGAAGGAGGAAGCAATGATCTATAAAGAGGAGCAAGGATCTACAAGTTGGAGGCAAATTTTATCATATTTGGAGGTTGCATTGGAAATCCATCTCCCAATAGGTACAATTCAATTTTCTCCTTAGGTTCTAAATCTGAGATTTAACCATGAAAAATTAATCCATATGCATAGGCTACCCAAAGGATTTAGTTTTGTGTTCATATGAGGCATATTGTGAAAGTTATGGTACTTTTTGTATCAATTTTGGGAGAATTCCGAGATTGACAATTGTTGTGTGTGTCAATTGGTCCTGTAGATCAATTTGGCATGTGCTTGTATGTTTGAGGCTAGTGTCAAATCCAAAATTGGGTACGTATAGGTCGTATCCCATTAATTTGGTGATACATCTTGATTTAGAATTTTTTCCTCCGACACGGGACTTTGTACATGTCACATTTTGACACGGACACGTAGATTTATATTTGACTCTTCGTATTGTTCATAAATAATATATGTGACTTGTTTGTGTCCTTCGGGGTACGTTTGGATGTGTAGTAGACTCGTGTCACATGCGTATCCTAGATCTAGTAGGATACAGTATGATACTCTCCATGTGTTTGTGCAAATTATATGTAGACCTATTCTTGTGTTCTTATTTTATGGAGAATATAATTGTATATATATGTAGATATATAAGGTGGTGTATATTTATTTATGTAATTTTGTGTCTTAGATCTATGTAACTATGTATATACTATAGGTGTATATATTGTATGTAACTATTCTTCTACATGTATATATATATTGTAGTATATATATATATTGTAGTATATATATATATATATATATATATATATATATATATATGTTAAGTATAATTACAAGTGTTATGATTATATTTATATAATGTGTGTTATATATGGGGAATGATTATATATATATATATATATATATGTGTGTGTGTGCGTGTATGACTATGTATGTTACTAGGTGTATTATGTACATAATCCTATGTGAGGGTGTATGTATAGCAGGAGAAACAGCAACAGCAGTTGGCGACAGTTGCAGAAAACTATCGCTTAAACAGCAGCAGTATCAGCAGTGTATCTGGAGCTTTAGCGACAACTTTGGCGACAATTGCTGAAAACTGTCTCTAAAATAGCAGTTTATCAGCATCAACAACTGTCTTCAGCGACAGCAGGCAGGGTTTTAGCAACGGTTTGGCAGTTTTTCTATCTTTTGATATATATATATATATATATATATATATATATATATATATATATATATATATGGTATTTATTATATATATAAATATATTCCTTGTATGCTATAGTATTTATCGTATACTATGTGTATAATAAATAGTATAGTGTGTATGTATATTACGGGTAGTTAGTATAAACAAGTTTGGGGTATTACCTTGAGATACCAAGGTAAGTACCAAGGTAATTGGGGATACCCAAGGTATTGGGTTTGGGTATCAAGATTATGGGTTTATTTGTGATACCAAGTTGGTTCAAAACCAAGGTACCTATTTAATGTTTGTCTTTAAGATTTTATTTATTAATATTGTTTTGGCATTTGTATGTGATGTTTTCCTTTTGGATTTACGTATCCGGAGATACGGTATCCTAGTATTTAAGGTATGAGTTTTGTGACCTAGACTTTAGTATTTGAACCCAATATCTTTGTGTTAGACTTGTGCAACCTAGAAATAGGTAGTTGACCATAGCTTGACCATAGTTGACCATAGTGACCTTAGAGTTGACTTAGTTTGACTTTGACTTAGAATTGACTTGTTGACCTAGAAGTTGACTAGTTTAACTTTTTTTTATTCCGAAACCTTGTATTGATGTTATTTTCCATACATAGGTCTTTAAGGCACCGTATCAGATATCTGGGAGACTATTCACCCGGATTCAGGCGAGTACATTCTCTGATAGTTTTTTATCTATGATATCCTCTATCTTTATTGTATCTAGTGTAGATATCCATGTTTCTTGACACGATGGTTACACGGATTGGTATATCCAGATCTCGTCATGAGATGTTATTCCTTGTATATGGTATATCTTGTGCAAGTCTTGTTTTATTGATTATCTTGTGCATATACAGAGACTGATTCTCGGAGAGATTTGCAACCTTCCTAGAGAATCCTGTGCCATAGCATACCGTGGTTGGATCTATTATACCAGTCGGGGGTGGGGAGTATTTAGTATAGATATGTGATTATATCTTCCTGTGCAAGTATTATTTTTCTGTGAGTGTTGGTCATACACCACACGTATGACTAACCAGGCCATTATTCCTGTGCAAATTTTCTTGTGCAAGTTCCCAAGTCGATCACATGTTAAAGCTAGTGCTCACTCACTTAGTCATTAGTATTCTTGTTCATTGACATATTGTTCATTATTGTATTTATTCCAGTATTTTTTTATTGTGTATCTATTGTTGCATCTTGTATATTCATATATATTTACTGTTATATAATTTTTATCATTGATTAGAACTGCTGTTAGAGATGTACTCTGCTCCTTTCCTGACTGGATATATTTTTCCTAGATGACACTGAGGACTGGTACCCTACACATTATGGACCTCAGGATGTTATGGGTTTAGAGTCAAAGACCCTGGCTCAGGAGGGACTTATCCCGACTGAGACAGATGACCCGAGATTAGTACCTTCTTAGTATTTCTTGTACTGGATTTGTCTCTAGCTTATTTGTTAGTATTCTTTCAGACTTATTGATGTATTATTTTAGACTCATAAGTTGTATGTGACTTTTCTATTCTTTATCTGATTCGTGCTATTTTCCATCTTAGTTCTGTGATTGAGTATATTGTTATTGTTGGTGGCTCATTATATTGCTAGATAGATTACCCAGACATTGTTCTACCGTCGATTCTGTGGCGTAGGCTGGGCATTGTTTCCGAGTTGCATCCTTATATCGGGTGCGGGCTGTGACACATTTTTAGTGGTGGCCCATGTAGGTCTAGCTTCGTAAGTTATGCTTGGTAGTACAATGATTTAGTTGTACTACTGCGAGCCTGTGATAGGATATAGGAAATAGGCTATAGGCTGAGAATACTCAATCACATTTAGGAAAATTCTTTTGATTCATTCAACTATTCTCCTTTGATATTGATACTTGATCTCTTAATATGTCCTTTCCTTGAGTGTCTTACATCATGTGCCATATTGATTCTTTCTTTCGCTTTGTCTCAGGATGCCGCCTAAGACTAGATCGCAGTAGGAGAGAGCTATTTTTGGGAGGTCTGCGATATCCCGAGGACCTGCACTAGTTACTTCTCCGGTGATTGGAGTGTCATCTACTTTCGGAGGTCCACCACCTACTCCGAGGACTGTGCCAGCTATATCTGAGGGTTTCCACCTCCACCTTCTGTGCCAGCAGAGGCGACGCAGATGTTTATACTATTTCGTGAGATGCTAGAGGCACAGAAGGCCCAGTCAGAGGCACATTAGAGGCAGACCGACGTTCTACGGCAGGGCATCGAGAGTGCTCGTCAGCTTGCTCGTGCCATAGTCGAGAGAGAAGTTTCGGTCCAGCAGCAAGTTGTTCCTCAGGTTGCTCAGCTTCGGCCAGGCAACATTCAGGACTTCAAGAAGCTAGAGCCTAGGGTCTTCAAGGGGACGGAGGGCATCATCTATGCTGATGATTGGCTCAAGGACATTGAGCGTCTTATAAGGGTGTCCCGTCTTTCTGAGGATCTGAAGGTTGAGGCGGTAGGACTTCAATTGTTCGACATCGCTCGTACTTGGTTCAGGAATGAGACGATTCTTGTTGATGCGGGACAGTCTTGGGAGGTATTCAAGGACCTTTTCAAGAAAAAGTTTTTTGCTCGGGTAGACAGGCTAGACTTGTGGAGACAGTTTGAGAGTCTTACTTAGGGAAGCATGTCTGTGGATGAGTACACTGCGAAGTTCGGCAGGTTGAGTCTATTTGCAGAGTATTTGGTGAGAGAGTCGGAGGTTCGGGCTATTCGTTTCCGTGAGGGTCTGAAATAGGAAGTGAAGATCCTTATTTCGTCTTTCTATAAGACATACTCGGAGATACTTGCAGAGGCACGCAAGGTTGAGCGGGAGTTGGGTTTGAAGCCCAAGAGAAATCGTGATTCTTTTCTGGGGACAAACAGTAGTGCAGTATCTGCCAAACATCCTTATTTCCAGTCAAGACCTTTCTAGCAGCCACAACACCACCAGACTCCAGCTAGGGCACCTTTTTACCAGGCACCACAGCAACAGAGGCAGTCACAACAATCTTTCTGCCACTTTTACAAGAAGCTCAGCCATATCTGGAAAGTTTGCAGGAAGAGGTTAGGAGTTTGTTTGTACTGTGGTACTGAAGGATATCAGCTGAGAGAGTGTCCTCATCATGCAGTTCAGGGAGTAGCTTCAGCTACGAGGGCACAGATGAGGCTACCTGCAGTACAGCCGAGGGGACCGCTTCCGACCCAACAACAGCATTTTGTCCAGCATCAGCAGCAGGGAGGTGCACATTAGGGGCAAGCATTTTCTATAACCGTCGAGAAGAAGGAACCCACCGGAGATGTCATCGCAGGTTCTATTCTTCTTGATTCCATTCCAGCTTTAGCTTTGTTTGATAGTGGTGGTTTTCATAGTTTTGTATCTGTTTCTTTTGCTCTGAAGCATAGTTTGGTAGCTGAGTCTTTGCTAAGAACTTGCAAGATCATGACCGGGGGAGGCATTATCCTGGTTAATGATATTTACAAGGATCGGAGAGTTACTCTAGGAGGCCGGGAGTTGAGTGCGTGTCTACTTGTAATGCCACTTCTGAGCTACGATATTGTACTCGGGATAGATTGGTTGAGTAGTTACCGTGCTAGCATATATTGTAGAGGAGGTAGAGTTTTGTTTGGTTCGCCAGGAGAGCCAGAGTTCGAGTTTGCTAGAAGAGCTGCAGACCAGGGAGAAGGCATTATTTGTGGAGCTATGGTGGAAGACAAGGAGTTGTCGCATCCATTGATAACAGAGTTATTGGATGTATTTTCGGAGAAATTGCCAGGATTGCCGTCAGATCGAGATATTGAATTCTCTATAGACTTGGTGCCAGGTGCAGAACTAATTTCACAATATGTCTATAGAGTAAACAATAGCGAGCTGGTCTGTAAACCCCCTCGACCAGTAATTAGGGTTAAATAATTTAATTAGCATAATTAGGGTT
Organism: Iris macrosiphon; assembly: GCA_036927795.1. Classification (NCBI taxonomy): domain Eukaryota; kingdom Viridiplantae; phylum Streptophyta; class Magnoliopsida; order Asparagales; family Iridaceae; genus Iris; species Iris macrosiphon. The sequence goes on from JAYESA010000006.1 coordinate 31,896,845, forward strand.
AATTAGAATTGTTTATGATTTAATATATATAGTATTATGATACTTGTGCAATGATTGATTGTTTTAGGATACTACCTTAGCTGTAGCCCTAAAACGAATTCCACATATTTGACCTAGACCTGTAAACCCCTCGTATTGAACCTAGAACAAATCCCGGATACCAATTTTTGTGCTTGATTTTAGACGCACAAAAGTCGTTACAAACGTCCGTGCACAAATTAATTAAATTGCGTAATTACGTTCGTTGTCCGTTTTAATTGAAATTAAGACCCAACCTCAACCAGTTTTGACCAACCCAGATCACGATATTATTGTACACTGAGCCAGCTACACCAACGACCCTCGTCCAACCAAATTTAGACTCCCGATTTTTAATTAAATTAAATTAGAAACACCGTAACATTAATTATGAATTAATTAATGTGGAGACCTAACCTAAATAAAATTGGACCCAAATCCAACCCAAACCCACATCCACACCCACAAGTCTCATACAAAACACCAAACACCATCATAGACCAATGAGGAACACCAAACATGGTGTTTGATTTCATTAAATCCCTAGTGCAAATTAATTGTGCAAATACCAAATTGTTCAGGGACCTAATTGCAAAATTGCAATGTGGTGTCCCCCTCTCATTGGCCCAAACCATCATGGAGAAAAGAAATGGTCATGACCAATCATATGCATTTGATTTCCCCCCCTTTCCTATGTACCTACACCACTTTATGTAGGGCACATCATGGCCCTACATTTTGAATGACTAAATCCTAGCCCTCCCCTCAACTTGTGGAAGATTCCCCAACTCCCCAAACCCCACCTACAGCCGGCCCTAATCCCTAGGCAGCCCCCCCCTCACTCTCTCTCCTACATATACCTTTATTTCTACACATTAAAAGAAAAACCAAACCTATAGAATCCCTAAAACCCTTATTTCTCCAACTAAGCCCTTCCTTCAGCCCGACCCCAACTCTCCTCCCCGAGCCCGACTCCGGCCCAACCCCGCCACCGACCGCCGCCATACCAACTCGACCACCCTCGCCTGTCTCCCCCCCACCTGCCACCTAAGTCTCCGGCCCCCACGACGCCGGAGTAGCTCCCCCGACCGCCCGCACCGAACCGAGCTCCTCTCTCCCCGAGTGCACAGCCGACCACCCTTCCTCCTCGTACTCAGCCACCACCGCACCGCCGACCGCCAGACTTCACCACCGCCACCTCCTACCGGTCCTCTTCCTCCCCGCCAACTTTCGGTCCCGAACGTCGACACACCGAGGAGAAATCGACCCCGCAGCGCCGGTTGTTCCAGACCGCGCGGCTGCTGTGCCGACGACCCTGCACGACGCCGGAGCGCCGTCCGGCCATCCCCGCCGGCGACGAACCACCACCGGACTCCCCTCGACCCGAGCATCGATAAGGTATAATATTTTATGTATTTTTACCATTAATTTTAGGTGTATTTTGCTGTGCAATTATTTATACCTTCGTATGAGTTTAGTTATGTATTTGTATACGTATTTTTCAGTATAATTAAAAGTATATTTTGTATTGCTGAGTATATATATATAAATATATATATATAAAAATATATATATATACCCCCTGGTATAAATACTGTACATGTATACATATATATATATTGTCTTTGGCATTATATATAATAGGAATAATTATATGTATTTGTATACATATACTAAAATCTATTAATGCATGTAGGTATAAATATATTCTGTATATTAATTAAATACTTATGTATATATTCCTGTATAAATAAGTATTCTATGTATTTATACTTCAAATACTGGTTAAATACAGTGGGTTTTTGTGCTAATATGTATATATATACTATGTATTGTATGTACTTAGTAATGTATATGTATATTGTATTTACATATTTTTTCCTTATATATATAAATAAATATAATGTAGTATAGAATATACTGTATATGGTATTAGATATTTATATTAGTTAAATATCAGTTATGCATATATACCTATATATATATATATGTTGTGTGTATACATAAAAATATAAGTACAAAATTATAAATGTATGTATATATATCTATATAAATATACTCTATGTAATTAGTATAAATATGTGCATATTAAGTAGGTATATATATGTATATATAAAAGTTGTACATATATTGTGTATTTAAGTATACTAGGATATTATTTTATAAACAAAATTATTAATGTATTACTAATTAATACATAAGTACTATTTTGTACTATTAAACATAGCTATTTTTATAAAATAATTAAATATGATATAGAGTATATGCATATGTTAGTGTTAGCTATATATACATACAGCCCCAACCCTTGAACAGCTGTAGATACAAACCGTGCGTCATAGTCGTGCTATTGTAGCGACTAACATGGTCATTACTATATCCTATATAGGATTGCTGGATACTACTGCCGAGGCATCAGGAGCAGGGCTTTGGATTTTGCAGCTACCCGGGGCAGGTAAGTATACCTTGCTAATTTACTGCTTTAAATTTAAATGTTAAATATTTCAAATATACATGAACTGTGCGCATCCGAGATTGACTCGGGTGTAGTCGACATTGCGTCGATGAGTAGTGTACTTGACCTAGTTGCTAGTTGACTCAACCACTACTGCGAGGATATTCTGATATTCTCCTAGACCATGGCACTATACACGTACCACGATGGTACATTCATATTGGGATGCGGGTCCGCGTACCCGATTCGCTATCGGTACGTATGACGCACATCACGGACTAGCATGTATTCTAGAGTAACATAGTTAGTTGAGACTTGGCATCTAGATACGGTACACTCAAGTCTTATATTCGACTTGCGTATCTACATTGGGCGGGAAGGACAACTGACAGACGTATGGGATACCCCCATCGGACTCCGTGGTATCCAGAGGAACCACAGACCCGGTGACTCCCTATATTCAGACACCGCACTCTTCGGAGTGTTACGGACGTATATACATTGCAGATACCACGTCCCTTAGAGTGTGGACGTTATATATATACAGATACCTCATTTTTTGGAATGATGGACGTTACAGATACCACACTCTAGAGGATATTGGACGTTATGCCTACACCTACTTATACGTTCCTAGGTTGTCCTTATATTGCATTCACTTAGATGGTTAGCACACCCCCTCTTTACTTTTATTTCAGTACTATATCCAGCATGCATATTGTATCTTGTTACGTCCCTCTGAGGACCTGGTTATCTTCCAGATCTGGACGAGGCCTTTTATCCCACAGTTTACGGGCCAGGCATAGAGACGAGGTTTGCTCTGGACGAGGAGCTAGAGGTCCTTCCATCAGAGTACCCCTGATCAGATTGGTAGGCCTTCCGCCTATGACTGGAGCTCCTTACCTAGTTAGATGTTGGTCCAGTCTCTCCTTATCAGTACTTTTATTTCAGATATTCAGTACTTTATTTCAGACTATCAGTACATTTGTAGTGGGTTTGTTCCCACCAGACTTATTTCAGTTGTACTATGTCAGTCGACTATGTTTCTCATATTCCAGTCTTTTATTTCAGTATTTACTTGTTATCTGTGGATGAGATTAGACATTGCCTGTTGTTGTTATTAGACTTGTTAGATTTAGGACAGCGTAGCACGCTTCGTCAGGATCCATTAAATTGGGATATCCTCGGAGTCGTGTCAGCTGGCCAATGCCACGTGGCCTGGTTCCATAATATTTTGGGACTGGGGCATGACATGGTTTTAGTGGTGGCCCATGCAGGTCTGAAATACCAACATCTATCGCTTGTGGTATGGAAACGTGCCCAGCGAGCCTACAATAGGATAGAAATTACTAGGTCTCATCCACTTGATTACGCCTTTGAACCTCTTCCAAACTGTAATATATTTGCATCCTGTTTGATTTATTCTGTACTCTCTTTAATGAAGTTCTATCTCTTACAGCGAGATGAACCTTCGGAGCCGACGTGAGATACTTGGTACCGTAGTGCCACCTGCAGCACCGAGAGAGGATGCGACTCGGGGACCACCCAGAGAGCAGCCTCAGCCAGAGGCAGAGGTGATCCCTCAGGCACCGATGATGCACTGGCATCAGATCTCTCCCGACGAGGAGACGCAGCAGCCAGAGGGCCAGGCATCACAGATGATTCCGAGACAGTACTTCGAGGGGCAGACCTCGAGGGCGACACCGATGCCGCAGTACGAGGAGACACCGAGGAGACAGCAGGAGGTACCGCTTCCACCACCTCCACCGTTTCTACCTCAGATGCCACCAGCGGAGGGACAGACACAGATGATGCAGTTCTTCCAAATGATGATGCAGGCCCAGATGCAGCAGACGGAGACTCTGAGACAGGGTCTGATGGCCGTACTAGAGAGGGTACCTGCCCAAGCACCAGCACCAGCACCGGCACCTGCACCTGACCGGCTAGCGGGCACTGTAAAAGGCTTCAAAATGATGGGCCCGGGAACCTTCTCGGGTAAGGAGACGGCTGAGGAGATCTCAGACTGGGTCTCCAACACTGAGATGCTGCTAGAGGGTTCGCAGCTACACCCCGATCTCTGGATGACCGCGGTGAGGGCCCAACTCACAGGCAACGCCCATCACTGGTGGGACTCTATGGAGCGCAGCATTGGCCGACAGCAGACTTGGAAGGAATTTCTAGAGCACTTCAACAAGAAGTATTTCCCAGCTACGGTGAGGAACGCCCTGTACTCTCAGTTCCTGCACCTGGAGCAAGGGAACCTGACTGTGGACGCCTACGACGGAGAGTTCAGCAGACTCAGCCGATTCAGAGCAGCCCTGATCCCCAATGACCTGGAGAAAGCCAGGAGATTCCACCACGGCCTCACTCAAGAGCTGCAGAGGTACACTACTACCCAGGCGAGGATCTCTTATGAAGAGGTCCTATCAGAGGCGAGGATCCAAGAGGCTATAGGAGGAGGAGGAGCGAGATGTTCCAGCACGAACGTACCAGCCATGACCCAGCAAGGAGCCGGAGGACCGATCCGCCGACCCGGAGCGCAGGCGCAACAGAGGACAGCGCCGTACCAGCAGAAGGAGCTTCCGACCTGTCACTTCTGTGGCAAGAGGAGACACGTCATCCGAGACTACAGAAAGAAGCTCGGGCTCTGCATGGTCTGTGGAGCCAGCCAGCACCTTACTAGAGACTGCCCCCAGCGTAGAGACGCAGCACCCCAGACTGGACAGAGGCCACCAGCAGCACCACTGAGGATCCAACCCCCAGCAGAAGGCCAGCGTCCCCCAGCTACCGGAGGACAGCAGAGAGGACCACCCTTGGTCACACAGGAGGCATACTTCAACCAGGCCCGACAGCAGGCAGGAGGGCAGAGGCGCGGGCAAGCCTTTGCTTTAGCATCTATTGAAGAGGAACCAGAGGGAGAGGCTATAGCAGGTACAATTCTAGTTGCATCATTACCTGCGACTGCACTGTTTGATTCTGGAGCTACATTGTCATTTATATCTAGTAGATTTGTAGCAATGCATAGAGTAGCAACTTCCCCCTTACCTCAGAGTTGGAGAATACTTACCGGAGGAGGCATCGTACCGGTTACCAGCACCATTAGAACGTGCTCGATAGTAGTTTGTGGTAGGGAGATGAGAGCGCGATTGTTGGTACTCCCAATGCCAGCTTTCGACGTTGTTCTGGGCATGGTCTGGTTAAGCCAGTACAATGCCGTGCTAGATTGCCGGAAGGGTAGCGTTACTTTTAAACTGCCAGGACAACCGGAGTTTGAATTCATGCAAGGCACCATCGAGCAAGGAGTAGGACACGCAGCTAGAGCTTACATGGCGATGGAGACGGCACCCCCAGAAATCGTTACAGAGTTCGAGGATGTTTTCCCAAATGAGTTGCTAGGCCTACCGCCTGATAGAGAGGTAGAGTTCACCATTGAGCTAATACCTGGAGCAGCACCGGTATCATCAAATGTGTACCAGTTGGCGAAGAAGGAGCTTGACGAGCTGAAGCTACAGCTAGAGGAGTTGCAGATCAAAGGATTCGTTCGTCCTAGTACATCACCCTGGGGAGCACCAGTGCTGTTTGTACCGAAGAAGGACAGAATGTTTCGGATGTGCATTGATTACAGAGCCCTTAATGCTCTGACTATCAAGAACAAGTACCCTTTACCAAGAATCGACGACCTGTTCGACCAGCTGACAGGAGCAGTGGTGTTCACGAAGATCGACTTGAGATCGGCCTACCATCAGGTGAAGGTGCGAAGGGAGGACATTCCAAAGACAGCATTTAGGACTCGTTATGGTCATTACGAGTTCCTAGTGATGCCTTTTGGATTGACAAATGCGCCTGCTGTGTTTATGAACCTGATGAACCGAGTCTTCCATGAGTATCTGGACCAGTTCGTGGTAGTCTTCATCGACGACATCTTGGTGTATTCGAAGAGCCACGAGGAGCACGGGGAGCATTTGAGGCTAGTGCTAGAGACGCTGAGACGAGAGAGGCTTTATGTCAAGCTAAGCAAGTGCGAGTTTCTCCTAGATCGTGTCGCATTTCTTGGACACGTTATCTCGGGAGATGGCATTTCAGTAGATCCAGCAAAGATTTTATCTGTAGAGACGTGGTCGACCCCTACCAACGTAACGGAGGTGAGGAGTTTCCTAGGACTTGCCGGATATTACCGGAGGTTCGTAGAGAACTTCGCAAGGATCGCAGAGCCGATGACCCGCTTGACCCGCAAGGATCAGGAGTTCACCTGGACAGAGGAGTGTCAGACGGCGTTCGATGAGCTGAAGAAGCGTCTGACTACAGCACCCATCTTGACCATACCTTCTGGACCCGGAGGATTCGTGATCTATAGCGATGCGTCCGGGAAAGGATTAGGATGCGTCTTGATGCAGCATGGGAAGGTGGTGGCCTATGCCTCTAGGCAATTGAGGACCCATGAGAAGAATTACCCTACCCACGACTTGGAGCTTGCCGCAGTGATCTTTGCTTTGAAGCTTTGGAGGCACTACCTGTACGGAGAGCGCGTGGAGATATTTACCGATCACAAGAGCCTTAAATACGTCTACACACAGAAGGACCTGAACCAGAGGCAGAGACGTTGGCTCGAAGTGATGGCGGACTTCGAGATTGAGCTGCAGTACCATCCGGGAAAGGCTAATATGGTAGCCGATGCTTTAAACAGGAAGCCCATAGCATTTTTCCTGACTACCCAATAACATATGTTGAGAGATCTAGAACAGTTGGGTATCGAAGTCGTCATGCCCGGAGTAGACGGCCAGATGTCGAGTTTCCAAGTACAATCGATATTGGTGGAGAGAATCAAGGCTGCTTTGCCGACGGACGCCAGATTTCAGAGGCTTTGACAGAGGACAGAGGCTGGAATACAGACGGGACTGCGTATACACGAGGACGGGACCTTGAGATGTGGAGATCGTCTCTATGTTCCGAATGGAGAGCTACACCAGGAGCTGATGACGGAGGCCCACAGTTCAACCTATTCTATACATCCAGGAGGCACGAAGATGTACCGAGACCTGAGGCAGTACTACTGGTGGCACGGGATGAAGAGAGAGATAGCCCGCTTCGTGGCTAAGTGTCTGGTGTGTCAGTAAGTCAAGGCTGAGCATCAGAGGTCTGCCGGATTACTTCAACCACTCCCGATACCGGAGTGGAAATGGGAGCACATCACCATGGACTTCGTCACGGGTTTCCCGAGGAGTCCTAGTGGTCGCAATGCCGTATGGGTAATCGTAGATAGACTCACCAAGTCTGCCCACTTTTTACCCTTCAGGGTTGGGCAATCTATGAAAGTCTTGGCAGACATGTACATGAGGGAGATTGTACGCTTGCATGGAGTGCCAGTCAGTATCGTGTCTGACCGGGATACGAGGTTTACATCATACTTTTGGAGAAGTATGCAAGAGAGTCTTGGTACCCGCCTTAAGTTCAGTACTTCGTACCACCCGCAGACAGATGGACAGTCCGAGCGCACCATTCAGACACTGGAGGATATGTTGAGGGCTTGCATGCTTGACTTCAGCGGTTCATGGGAGGACCACTTGCACTTGGTCGAATTTTTCTACAACAATAGCTATCAGGCGAGCATTCAGATGGCTCCCTATGAGGCATTGTATGGTAGGAAGTGTCGTTCCCCCGTATGTTGGAGCGATGTAGGCGAGAGGCAGATTCTAGGGCCAGAGTTGATCGTCCATACAGTGGAGAAGGTGAAGAAGATCCAGGGGCATCTACGAGCAGCACAGGACAGGCAGAAGCATTGGGCTAATGTGCATCGACGACCCTTAGAGTTCCAGGTTGGAGAATATGTGTTCCTGAAGATTTCACCTACCAGAGGAACCATCAGATTTGGAGGCAGAGGGAAGCTGAGTCTGAGGTACATCGGACCCTTCGATGTGCTAGAGCGCGTCGGAGAAGTTGCTTACAGATTGGCCTTGCCGCAGACACTGGAGGGAGTTCACGACGTCTTCCATGTATCTCAGCTGAAGAGATACATACCGGATCCGAGTCATGTGTTTGACCACTCGGAGATCACCGTTGGTCCAAGCTTGTCATACCAGGAGGAGCCGGTAGAGATCCTAGACCGAAGCGAGAAGGTACTGCGAGGCCAGACTATCCCTCTAGTTCGTGTCGCATGGAGGCATCATGCACCAGGCGAATCAACCTGGGAACGTGAGGACGATATTCGGCAACGTTTTCCCCATCTCTTCGAAGGCCTAGGTATGTCTTAATGTTTAATTTCATTCAACAGTTTTTCTATATGTCTGTTTTAATTTCGAGGACGAAATGCTCTAAAGAGGGTACGTTGTAAACCCCCTCGACCAGTAATTAGGGTTAAATAATTTAATTAGCATAATTAGGGTTAATTAGAATTATTTATGATTTAATATATATAGCATTATGATACTTGTGCAATGATTGATTGTTTTAGGATACTACCTTAGCGGTTGCCCTAAACGAATTCCACATATTTGACCTAGACCTGTAAACCCCTCGTATTGAACCTAGAACAAACTCCGGATACCGATTTTTGTGCCTGATTTTAGACGCACAAAAGTCGTTACAAACGTCCGTGCACAAATTAATTAAATTGCGTAATTACGTTCGTTGTCCGTTTTAATTGAAATTAAGACCCAACCTCAACCAGTTTTGACCAACCCAGATCACGATATTATTGTACACTGAGCCAGCTACACCAACGACCCTTGTCCAACCAAATTTAGACTCCCGGTTTTTAATTAAATTAAATTAGAAACACCGTAACATTAATTACGAATTAATTAATGTGGAGAACTAACCTAAATGAAATTGGACCCAAATCCAACCCAAACCCATATCCACACCCACAAGCCTCATACAAAACACCAAACACCATCATAGACCAATGAGGAACACCAAACATGGTGTTTGATTTCATTAAATCTCTAGTGCAAATTAATTGTGCAAATACCAAATTATTCAGGGACCTAATTGCAAAATTGCAATGTGGTGTCCCCCTCTCATTGGCCCAAACCATCATGGAGAAAAGAAATGGTCATGACCAATCATATGCATTTGATTTCCCCCTTTCCTATGTACCTACACCACTTTATGTAGGGCACATCATGGCCCTACATTTTGAATGACTAAATCCTAGCCCTCCCCTCAACTTGTGGAAGCTTCCCCAACTCCCCAAACCCTACCTACAGCCGGCCCTAATCCCTAGGCAGCCCCCTCCCTCACTCTCTCTCCTACATATACCTTCATTTCTATACATTAAAAGAAAAACCAAACCTATAGAATCCCTTAAACCCTTATTTCTCCAACTAAGCCCTTCCTTCAGCCCGACCCCAACTCTCCTCCCCGAGCCCGACTCCGGCCCAACTCCGCCACCGACCGCCGCCATACCAACTCGACCACCCTCGCCTGTCTCCCCCCCACCTGCCACCTAAGTCTCCGGCCCCCACGACGCCGGAGTAGCTCCCCCGACCGCCCGCACCGAACCGAGCTCCTCTCTCCCCGAGTGCACAGCCGACCACCCTTCCTCCTCGTACTCAGCCACCACCGCACCGCCGACCGCCAGACTTCACCACCGCCACCTCCTACCGGTCCTCTTCCTCCCCGCCAACTTTCGGTCCCGAACGTCGACACACCGAGGAGAAATCGACCCCGCAGCGCCGGTTGCTCCAGACCGCGCGGCTGCTGTGCCGACGACCCTGCACGACGCCGGAGCGCCGTCCGGCCATCCCCGCCGGCGACGAACCACCACCGGACTCCCCTCGACCCGAGCATCGATAAGGTATAATATTTTATGTATTTTTACCATTAATTTTAGGTGTATTTCGCTGTGCAATTATTTATACCTTCGTATGAGTTTAGTTATGTATTTGTATACGTATTTTTCAATATAATTAAAAGTATATTTTGTATTGCTGAGTATATATATATAAATATATATATATACCCCCCCTGTATAAATACTGTACATGTATACATATATATATTGTCTTTGGCATTATATATAATAGGAATAATTATATGTATTTGTATACATATACTAAAATCTATTAATGCATGTAGGTATAAATATATTCTGTATATTAATTAAATACTTATGTATATATTCCTGTATAAATAAGTATTCTATGTATTTATACTTCAAATACTGGTTAAATACAGTGGGTTTTTGTGCTAATATGTATATATATACTATGTATTGTATGTACTAAGTAATGTATATGTATATTGTATTTACATATTTTTTTCCTTATATATATAAATAAATATAATGTAGTATAGAATATACTGTATATGGTATTAGATATTTATATTAGTTAAATATCAGTTATGCATATATACCTATATATATATATATATGTTGTGTGTATACATAAAAATATAAGTACAAAATTATAAATGTATGTATATATATCTATATAAATATACTCTATGTAATTAGTATAAATATGTGCATATTAAGTAGGTATATATATGTATATATAAAAGTTGTACATATATTGTGTATTTAAGTATACTAGGATATTATTTTATAAACAAAATTATTAATGTATTACTAATTAATACATAAGTACTATTTTGTACTATTAAACATAGCTATTTTTATAAAATAATTAAATATGATATAGAGTATATGCATATGTTAGTGTTAGCTATATATACATACAGCCCCAACCCTTGAACAGCTGTAGATACAAACCGTGCGTCATAGTCGTGCTATTGTAGCGACTAACATGGTCATTACTATATCCTATATAGGAATGCTGGACACTACTGCCGAGGCATCAGGAGCAGGGCTTTGGATTTCGCAGCTACCCGGGGCAGGCAAGTATACCTTGCTGATTTACTGTTTTAAATTTAAATGTTAAATATTTTAAATATACATGAACTGTGCGCATCCGAGATTGACTCGGGTGTAGTCGACATTGCGTCGATGAGTAGTGTACTTGACCTAGTTGCTAGTTGACTCAACCACTACTGCGAGGATATTCTGATATTCTCCTAGACCATGGCACTATACACGTACCATGATGGTACATTCATATTGGGATGCGGGTCCGCGTACCCGATTCTCTATCGGTACGTATGACGCACATCACGGACTAGCATGTATTCTAGAGTAACATAGTTAGTTGAGACTTGGCATCTAGATACGGTACACTCAAGTCGTATATTCGACTTGCGTATCTACATTGGGCGGGAAGGACAACTGACAGACGTATGGGATACCCCCATCGGACTCCGTGGTATCCAGAGGAACCACAGACCCGGTGACTCCCTATATTCAGACACCGCGCTCTTCGGAGTATTACGGACGTATATATATTGCAGATACCACGTCCCTTAGAGTGTGGACGTTATATATATACAGATACCTCATTCTTCGGAATGATGGACGTTACAGATACCATACTCTAGAGGATGTTGGACGTTATGCCTACACCTACTTATACGTTCCTAGGTTGTCCTTATATTGCATTCACTTAGATGGTTAGCACACCCCCTCTTTACTTTTATTTCAATACTATATCCAGCATGCATATTGTATCTTGTTACGTCCCTCTGAGGACCTGGTTATCTTCCAGATCTGGACGAGGCCTTTTATCCCACAGTTTACGGGCCAGGCATAGAGACGAGGTTTGCTCTGGACGAGGAGCTAGAGGTCCTTCTATCAGAGTACCCCTGATCAGATTGGTAGGCCTTCCGCCTATGACTGGAGCTCCTTACCTAGTTAGATGTTGTTCCAGTCTCTCCTTATCAGTACTTTTATTTCAGATATTCAGTACTTTATTTCAGACTATCAGTACATTTGTAGTGGGTTTGTTCCCACCAGACTTATTTCAGTTGTACTATGTCAGTCGACTATGTTTCTCATATTCCAGTCTTTTATTTCAGTATTTACTTGTTATCTGTGGATGAGATTAGACATTGCCTGTTGTTGTTATTAGACTTGTTAGATTTAGGACAGCGTAGCACACTTCGTCAGGATCCATTAAATTGGGATATCCTCGGAGTCGTGTCAGCTGGCCAATGCCACGTGGCCTGGTTCCATAATATTTTGGGACTGGGGAGTGACATGGTCGAGCTGAAGAAGCAGGTGGATGAATTGCAGGATAAGGGGTTTATCAGATCGAGTTCTTTACCGTGGGGAGCCCCGGTATTGTTTGTACCGAAGAAGGATGGATCGGTGCGCATGTGCATTGATTACAGGGCTTTGAATAATCTCACTATCAAGAATAAGTACCCTTTGCCACGGATTGATGATCTGTTCGATCAGTTGAGTGGTGCTAAGGTATTTTCTAAGATAGATTTGAGATCAGGCTACCATCAGGTGAAGGTGAAGCCGGAGGACATACCGAAGATTGGTTTTATAACTCGGTATGGTCAGCATGAATTTATGGTGATATCGTTTGGATTGACTAATGTACCAGCGGTATTTATGAACTTGATGAACAAGGTGTTCCATCAGTACCTTAACAAGTTCGTAGTGGTGTTCATCGACGACATACTCTTATACTCGAAGACACAGGAGGAGCATGAGGAATATTTACGGATTGTGTTAGATGTATTGAGGAAGGAGAAGTTGTATGGAAAGCTGTCCAAGTGTGAGTTTTTCCTGGACAAAATAGAATTCTTGGGGTATGTTGTGACTGGTGATGGTATTTTAGTGGATCCGAAGAAGATCGCAGCAGTGGAATCTTGGAAGACCCCGAGTTCGGTAGCAGAGATTAGGAGTTTCTTGGGATTAGAAGGCTACTACAGAAAGTTTGTACAGGATTTTTCGAGGATTACCGAGCCGATGACCAAACTTACCAGGAAGGATGTAGAGTTTGTTTGGATAGAGGATTGCCAAATTACTTTTAAGAAATTGAAGAAGAGGTTGACATCCGCTCTTATTTTGACGTTGCCATTAGGGTCTAGAGATTTCACTATTTATAGTGATGCATCGGGGAAAGGTTTGGGTTGTGTTCTTCAGCAGAATAGGAAAGTAATTGCCTATGCATCCAGGCAATTGCGTCCTCATGAAAAGAACTATCCTACCCACTATTTGGAGTTGGCAGCAATCATCTTCGCCCTGAAGTTATGGAAACATTATTTGTACGGAGAGCATGTAAAAATCTTAACAGACCACAAAAGCTTGAAGTACGTTTTCACGCAGAAGGAGTTAAATATGAGGCAGCGTCGGTGGTTGAAACTGATGAAGGATTTTGATATATCTTTGCAGTATTATCCTGGAAAAGCTAATGTAGTTGTCGATGCTTTGAGTAGGTATCCGGTAGTTATGTTCTTGATACAGGATCGATATTTACTGGAGGACTTGGAGAGCTTGGGCATTGAGGTGATAGTTTCTGGTTGTACTATGCAGATGTGGGGATTGCCGATACATTCAGATTTGATGGACAGGATCAATGCAGCATAGTATGAGGATGTATCTCTGAGGAGTATCAGAGCTCAAGTAAGAGCAGGATTGGAGGTTGATTTTACCATTGCTGAGGATGGATCTTTGAGGCATGGAGTTAGATTGTGTGTGCCTAGTGGGGAGCTGTATGAGGAGGTATTACAGGAAGCGCATCGCTCTCAGTATTCCATACATCCAGGTGCCAACAAGATGTATCGGGATATGCGAGAGAGTGTGTGGTGGTATGACATGAAGAGGGAAGTGGCACAGTTTATATCTAGATACTTAGTGTGCTAGCAGGTGAAAGCCGAGAGGCAGAGGTCAGGAGGTTTACTTCAGCCATTACCCATTCTAGAGTGGAAGTGGGAGCACATTACTATAGAATTTATGTCCGGACTTCCACGATCTCCAGGAGGAAAAGACGCGATTTGGGTCATCGTTGATAGGTTGACCAAGTCGGCCCACTTTTTGTCTTTCAAGGTGGGTTTCTCTTCGGAGAAGCTGGCAGAGATGTATGTGAGGCAGATCGTTAGGATACATGGAGTTACCGTCAGCATAGTCTCGGATCAGGATAGTCGTTTTATTTCTCATTTCTGGAGGAGTTTACAGGAGAGTTTGGGCACTCAGCTCAAGTTCAATACTGCATATTATCCCCAGACAGATGGGCAGTCAGAGTGGACTATTCATACTCTTGAGGATATGTTGCACACTTGTGTACTAGATTTCAAGGGTTCTTGGGAGGACCATCTCCATTTGTTAGAGTTTGCTTATAACAACAACTACCAGGCTGGTATAGAGATGTCACATTTTGAAGCTCTGTATGGTCGGAGGTGTCGTACTCCCTTGTCATGGGACGATGTTGGAGATAGGATTTTGCTTGGGCCAGAGATGGTTGTAGATATAACAAAGAAGGTTCGGTTGATCAGAGACAGACTTCTTGTGGCGCAGGACAAATAATGGAATTGGACCGATAGCCACCGAAGACCTTTGGAGTTTTAGGTATAGTTTTAGATTTTGTTTTGTGCTTGTTATTGGTTGTTTGTTATAGATTAAGTTCTTAAGGTTGTGTTTTGTTCTAGGTGGGTGGTTTGGTGTTTCTGAGAATTTTTCCGACACGAGGCACGATTCGCTTCGGTGGAGGCAGGAAGCTTAGTCCGCGATTCATCGGACCTTTCACTATTCAAGAGAGGGTCGGTGCAGTTGCTTATAGACTAGACTTGCCACCTGCATTGGAGGGAGTGCACAACGTGTTTCACGTGTCATAAATTAGATGGTACGTGGCAGATCCTAGTCATGTATTGGATCACTCGGAGATAGAGGTGGGCCCTACTCTTAGCTATCCAGAACAGCCAGTTGAGATTCTGGATCAGAGAGAGAAGGTGCTGAGGAACCAGACTATTCCTTTGGTACGCGTCGCATGGAGGCATCACTCTCCGAGGGAGTCTACTTGTGAGAGAGATGATAAAATGTGAGAGCGTTATTCATATTTATTTGTGCTTTGAGGTTTGTTCTTTCCTAATTGTGTTATGTTCTTTCATAGCTAGTTATGTTCTTTAGTTATGTTCTTTTGCTATGTTCCGTTATTTTCTGGGGGTATTTTTCATCCTTGAATTTCGAGGAAAAAATTATTTTAAGAAGGGTAGACTTGTCACTTCCACATTTTCTAGAAAAGAGTATTTTAGTAAATTCATATTTAATTAAATATTGTGCATGATAAATAATTATTTATTGTATTATTTAATTATTGTTAGATATTAGTTATTTATTTTGGACTTGTGTTAGTGGACCTAACAAGTTTAGTTTAGACTCATGGACCAACATGTATTAATTGATATAATTTAGCCAATTTAGAAAGCCTTAAGAGATGGATTAAATTAATTAAACCTTTAGACTAGAAGCTTTCCTCCTTAATTATTTCTTCATGAGAGGCCCCAGGGGGTATACTAGAAAATTCATAGTAGCTTGAGGAAGGGGAAAGGGGGCCGGCCAATATAGAGGGGGGGAATAAATTTTTCTATCCTCCTTTCATTTGGAAATTAGATCTAGAAATTCCCTCAACCAAATTCCTTCATTCTCTCTTCATTTTTCTACCAAATTTTATCCCAATTCCTTCCCAAATCACTATTGGAGGCTAGTGGAGTAAGGATCTAGAAGGAGGAAGCAAGGATCTACAAAGAGGAGCAAGGATCTACAAGTTGGAGGCCAATTTCATCATATTTGGAGGTTGCATTGGGAATCCATCTTCCAATAGGTACAATTCAGTTTTTTCCCTTAAATTAGGTTCTAAATCTGAGATTTAACCATGGAAAATCAACTCATATGCATAGGCTACCAATAGGACTTGGTTTTGTGTTTATAGGAGGCATATTGTGAAAGTTATGGTGCTTTGTGTATCAATTTTGGGAGAATTCCGAGATTGACAATTGTTGTGTGTATCAATTGGTCCTATAGATCAATTTGGCATGTGCTTGTGTGTTTGAGGCTAATATCATGTCCATAATTGGGTACGTGTAGGTCGTATCCCATTAATTTGGTGATACGTGTAGATTTGGGGGGGTTTTCCTCTGACACGGGACTTTGTATATGTCATATTTTGACACGGACACGTAGATTTGTATTTGACTCTTCGTATTATTAATAAATAATATATGTGACTTGTTCGTGTTCTTCGGGGTACGTTTGGATGTGTAGTGAACTCGTGTCACATGCGTATCCTAGATCTAGTGGGATACGGTGTGATACTCTCCATGTGTTTGTGTAAATTATATGTAGATCTATTCTTGTTTTCTTATTTCATGAAGAATGTAATTGTATATATATGTAGATATATATATAAGGTGGTGTATATATATTTATGTAATTTTGTGTCTTAGATCTATGTATCTATGTATATACTATAGGTGTATATATTGTAGTCTAGGAGTCGTCGAGGTCTCCCCTCGAGTTTGGCCGTTGACTCCTGAAGGTGTGTCGCCTCTGGAGGCAGTACATCCACTACGCAAATCTATCTCTCTGCAAGAGGTGGACGAAACGATTAGAAGGAGTACAGGAATCAAACAGGATGCAAGCATTTAAATAGGATAGTTGAAAGGAAAGATGAGCTTTAGTCAAGCATGGATGAGATCCTATACTCTATTCTTATACGCTGGCTTGCTCGGTATAGTAACGTAACCGAGGCAATATATTCTCGACCTGCATGGACCACCACAGTTGAAATGCTCTTTTTTTTTGTGGAAACCATTCATAGGTGACTCTATTGTTAATTTTGGTAACTGTAGTTTACTTAACGAGCTCTATGTCAATATGAATGTGATTACCAGGAAGTTGCCAGAGCCCAGAGGATCTATTCAAGCTGTTAGCAATGACGATCTTAATATTTTAGGACAACGAGCTCTCTGGACATGCTTGGTCCGAGAATTAGTAATTTCTTGAACGTTTCTCATGTAAGATATTTCTCCTAATAGTTTCTCAGGAAGTACCCCTGATGTGTTTCATAGTCTCAAGCAGTTAGAATTATTTTCTGCTCAATCTAACGAGTTCAATGGTCTACCATCCTCATTATGTAACATGTTGACTATCAAGCTACTTAGTTTGAGGAACAATTTGTTGAAAATTTGATAAGTCTGCCAGTGAACACTAGCAAGGAATCTGAAAAATGTGTTGGTAGAGTGACATAACTCAACGATCATATTTGATACTTTGGGTATATAGTTATGTCTTTCAGGTATCCATTTATTATAGAGCTATAATAATGCTGGCATATGATTGTTTATTTCTATATGTACACAATTTGTGGCATGTATTTCGGTTAGGATGTCCTACCAAAGTTTTTAATGATTTTTTTTAGTTAACCGTATTCTCATCGGTAGTTATTAGACAATGTGTTTCTTCGAATAATCCCATCTTGGCCCTTCGTCCCACAATTGTAAGTAATTATGGTGTTCTAATGGTTATAATATATTCTTTTGTGAGTTCTTACTGTTGTTTTATTTTCGAGTAATAGAGTAAACACTCATCTTGTTACAAATTATTGTAGTGTATCAGGCTCAAACATGCTATATATCTGAACAAGCATCTAGTTCATTAATGCCAACAAGCTTGCTTTTCAATAGAGGGTCATCTAGTGCTATCATGGATGGCGAGCCCTCAAGAAATCAAACCATCCACCTTGGAATGGTTCCTCAATTCTTTCTGGGAGAATAGATGTTTCATCAAGCCTATTGTCGACCCTGAGCTCCCACGTTGAAAGGCCTAATGGGATGAATGGACAACAATCAAGTCTGAACCAAGCTATGCAAATACTTATGAGTTTGCATTCTATACTAATGGCAATTATGTGGAAACTCATACACCAAACTTTGATGCTCCCGGTGCATATTTTGGAAGCTATGATTTGAATCGGCAACCGATGAATGATCCTCTCTTGGACATGGATATGTCGTCATTTGGATTTTTGAGTCAAATACCTCAAAATTTCATCTTTTTCATATTTATTTTTGTCCCTTCTCTACTCATGAAAGACACAAGCTTTAGTTGTTTATATTCCCTTAGCTTATTGAAGATTATATACATAATATGATTCTTTCTTCCTGTATTTAGATATTTTACAGAATTATGGTAGGTCTCTATTTCCTACGTAGAAAGTAACTTTTCAGACTCTCCTAGAGGTGATTGTAAAGGTTCAAGACCAGTTTCTTTATTTGGATTTTGTGATCACAATTTTTTACATCTTTTATTGCTTTATGTAGAAGGAGACGACACTATATCAGAAGGTGTCAGCTATGATGATTTCTCGAGTGACTGATCAGAAAGCTAATTCGAGACATCTTCATGTAAGATAATTTGCAACTAGCTTTGGTTAATACAATCTATCAGCATATTTTAACAACGTTAAATATCCTAGGTATCCACAAGAAATCTATCTTCAATATTTTCTCAGTATATTATTGATGCCTCCACCTAGTTCCTCTATTACTATTATTACTTTTCCTTGCAACTGAACCAAAATGGGTAGAAGTTACTAAGTTGAGAAATAGTAGAAGTTATGAAACCTATTAAGGACGGCTTCAAAGAAATTGAGTATCCTTGTTATTGTACGCTAACTAATCAGGTATTCAATCCTCTCTCAGTTGCTTATACATAATTCTTCATGTGCATGTCTTGTGAATTTATACTATATATGTGCCTATGTCTAGCATCAATGAAAGATGAACTTGTTCTTTTGATTATATTTGATCTATATTCGAATAAAATTTAGTTGTTTCTAATTATCTTTGGTCCCATCTAGATTTGCTAATCAATGGATTTGCTAATGAAATGTAATTGACTTGTAGCCTTTATTCATTAATCATTTTCAAATTATTCATATTGATATTGCTACTCTAGTTGTTCCATAAATTTTTGAAGCTAAGTATCAAGCCCATAATAATATTTTGCATTCTGTAGGATTTACTTACTACTCAATATTATATAAAGATGTACATCTTGTTATTAATTTTTCCAACAACACCAAATATGTTTAGCTGGGACCACCTTTTGATCTTACTGAATAGTGCAGGTTTTGCTTTACATATGACTAATGCTATTTTTCTGCAGCAAACTAAGTTGAATTCTGAAAGATACTAGGTCTAGTAAACGATGTGCCACAGGGTTTT
This sequence comes from Iris macrosiphon, assembly GCA_036927795.1. Taxonomy (NCBI): domain Eukaryota; kingdom Viridiplantae; phylum Streptophyta; class Magnoliopsida; order Asparagales; family Iridaceae; genus Iris; species Iris macrosiphon. Next base: position 31,916,385 of record JAYESA010000006.1, read on the forward strand.
TAGAGATTTGCATGATCATTGTAGCGGAAGAGCGGTTTGCTTAATTGAGATGAGTTGAGATAAGTTTGGAGGACGAGACAGACATGGAAGGGCCGAAGTGATAGTAGCCGCAACGAGAAAGGAGAATAGTTTTTGATAATTTTTTTTTGATTTATTAGACCATTTACAAGTTGTTTGCTTTTGGATTCGACTTAATTCTACATGTATTATTTTGTTCTCTTTCTGTAAGCAATTGCATTTTGGTATTTGTGTATGTAAGAATAAAATTATCATGATATGAATACAGATTTTGCAAATTTCTATGTACATCTTGATTATTTCGTTGAAATGGAAAAAAGTATCGATTGTTTGCAACATTCAAACATGGTACCATTGCAATAGAAAATGCTATAAAAATGTTTGAAATTGTGATGGTCACAATCGAACTATAGCATTCCGTAATGCTAATGCTTAATGGCGTTCACAAATATCACTCACAAATGCGATGGATTAATAGCGTTCTTAAGTGCTATAATTCTACAATGTTCCCTATCTACAACGTTCCTGTACGCTATAGATTAATAGCATTCTGTTATAGCGTTCAGAATGCTATACCAACACAACATCCTTCATAAATGCTATATTATTATAGCGTTTTTATACTATTGCGGGGGAATTATAACGTGCATAATATGCTATAGTAAGTATCCTATAGCGTTTTAGGCATGTTATTATATGCCCTATTTGTTTTAGTGTATCATCCAAAAGTGAATGTGACATATCATTTGTACTAGAGGGATTTTACTCCGAATTACTATCAGTGGACCTCAGACAGAGAGCTTGGGTCGTTATCATCAGAGAAGGAGCCTTATGTGGAGCCATATATCAATGTCCACGAGCATGCTAATTTAAACGACATATACGTGAACATGGTTTTCGATGCTGCGAGGCCTAGTTTCGAACTAAACAATCAAGCTAAGGATGCACCGAATATCGATGCTAAGAATTTTATGGAGTAGTTAGAGAATGCAAGGACTCTATTGTATCCTAGTAATGAGGATCATTCACCGTTAGAGGTAGACCTGAATGTTGAGCTTAAAGTCGGATTTTAACATGTCGCAAGAATGCTATAACCGACCAATCGAGTTGATGAAAGAGATATTGCCGGAGGGTGCCAAGTTACCTATAGACTTCCACCGATCTAATAGAATGGTTAGATCGCTATGAATGAGATATGAGAAAATTAATTCGTGTCGCAACGGGTGCATGCTCTACTATAAAGAAGACAAAGTTGAAGCAGTATGCAGATTCTGTGGTGCTGATCGTTACAAGGCAACTGGTACTAGAAAGACTCTCGGTGCAAGAAAGCCGACTGATTTGATGCACTACCTCCCTTTGACGTCACAGTTGCAGAGGTTATTTATGGTGAAGAAGACTACCGAAAATATGGATTGGCATAGGCGGGAACAGATTGAAGGAGTGTTAGATCATCCATCCGATGGAGAAAGATGGAAGCACTTTGATCGAGAGTATCCCAATTTTGCTTTGGATCGACGTAATGTCAGATTAGGGATCTCCTACGACGGGCTCCCAGAATTTGTGTTGGCCTGTGATTGTCACTTTGTACAACTTACCGCCTTAAATGTGTATGAAGACTCCGTATATATTTTTAACTGTTAATATTCTGGGTATGAACAATCCCAAAAGGAATATTGGTGTGTAATTACAGACGTTGATAGATGAGTTGAATCAACTGTGGAAAGTATGCGCCAATATGTATGATGTTTCCAGAAAGTAGAATTTTTAGATGAGGGCAGCGCTTATATGGACCATCAACGAATTTTTGGCCTATATAATGTTATCGGGATGGAACACGCATGGTCATCTCTCATCTCCATATTGCATGGACCGTACTAAGGCTTTCCGTTTGACATACGGAGAAAAATCGTGCTTCTTTGATTGTCATTGACAGTTCCTGTCGAAAGATCATATGTTCTTAAGGAACAGGAATGCGTTCTGTGTCGTTGTTGTGGATAAGGGTGATCCACCGCCAAGGTGGTCCAGAGACACGATATGGGGGAAGGTCAAAGATTTTTCAAGTGCTATCGAAGATCCTACAAGGGGGTACAAGTGTGATAGATTTGGTCAAACTCATAACTGGACGAATAGGAGCATATTCGGGGACCTAGCATATTGGAGCACTAATATGATCAGACATAACCTTGATGTCATGCATATCGGGAATAATGTGTTTGATAACATAATTAATACCGTAATCAACGTAAAGGAAAAGGCGAAAGACAATCCTAAGGCCAGGTTGGACTTAGAAAAAATATAAAGACAATCCTAAGGCCAGGTTGGACTTAGAAAAAATATACAGACGTCTTGCGTTGCATTTGATAGAGGAAGGGAATGGGAAGGTGATGCAGACTAAGTCAATTTTATCATTGGACAAAAAGGACAAAATAAGACTTTGTAGGTAGATCCAGGGCCTAAAATTTCTAAACGGGTATGTGTTGAATCTAAGAAGATGCGCCGACCAGAAGGAGAACAAACTGACGGGTATGAAGAGGCACGATTGTCACGTATTTATGGAGAGGTTAATTCTGGTTATATTTCGGGAAATCTTACCGCACGTAGTTTAGGATCCATTGATAGAGCTTAGCAAATTTTTCAGAGATCTTTTTTTACTAAGTTGCTCGTCGATTGTCTAAAAAAATAGGAGAAGGACATTATGGTAACACTTTGCAAGCTTGAGAGAGTTTTCCTCCTGGATTCTTCGACTCCATGGAGTATTTGCCGATTCATCTTTCCTATTAGGCACGCGTTGGTGGATCTGTTGTTTATCGATGGATGTACCCATTCGAGCGGCATCTGAACCACCTCAAGTGGAAGGTAAAAAATAAGTCATGGATGGAGGGTTCTATTTGTGAAGCCTATATTCCCGAGGAGATTACAAACTTTTATTCGATGTATTTCAAGCCTCATGTTGTAGTAATAGAACGAGAACTCCCAGAAACGACGACGGCCATCAGGAATCTAATGAGGCAGTACTGAAAGTATTCAATACTTTCGGAAAGCCCTGGGATTAAATAAAGAAGATATATTTGAATGACGATGATCTTAGGGCCGCTTAGTTGTATATATTAGTCAACTGCGACAAGGATGAGGTGGAGAAGCTAGAGGGGTAAGTAATTAATACGTCGACGTTTACGTCATCTTAATATAATTATTATATTAATCCGTCTATGCTTTATTGTGTTTCAGCACATATAATGATGCGGTAATGTCGAGTAGACCATACATAACAGATGAAGAAGTAGAACATGAAATGAGACTTCATTTTTCTTTATGGTTGACATCATATGTAAGGATCTTGGTAAATACTTTTTGTGTATGTATACTTGCACAATAATTAACGTTAAACTTAATATCGCTTATTTGATATTTAGGTCGATCATCCAGAGGCAACACTTAAGAATGAATCTATTAAAACTCTAGCTAAGGGACCAATTTATGTCGTCAAGATCTGGCCAACTTACTGGGTGAATGGGTTTAGGTTCAAGTCAACAAATGCTCCAATAAGAGGCAGCTTTATGGATCTCGATTCTACGAAAAATAGTTGTTTATGTATCAAATCTTTGAACTACAAAGACGTCGATCCAGGCACAGATTTCTTTGACGTCTTACGAGAGATTGTAGAGTTGATATATAATTATGCCACAGAGGATGCTATGATCGTGTAATTCAAGTATGAGTGGTTCGATCCGATCCAAGATCAAGATTAAAAAATTGACAAGCATGATCTTGTGGATATACACTACCGACGTCGATATCAAGGATATGAACAATTTATTCTATAAAGTCAGGCTCATCTAGTGTACTTTATAACTTATCCTAAGCGAGAAACCGGGAGGTTGGATTGATGGACAGTCTGTAAGACTAAAGCTAGAAATACCTTTAACGTTGACAAAATAGCTTATCAGGAAGACGGCCTACCTCTTATTGCAAATATTGTAGATATGGACTCAACGGAAGTAAATTATGACATATTTCATCAAGTAGAAGAGGTAGAAGTATCAGAAGACGATAAAAAGGTAGATAAAAGTGAAGATGAAGAGGAATAGGAGGAAGAGGAGGAGGAGGAAGACGAACAAAATAATTTTTTAGATGATGATTGAAAATGAAATAAAATTCAATTAGACTTGTGACATGGTGGCCTAGTTTTCTAATATGTTTATCGTGGCTTAGTTTTTTTGATGGTGACACTTTTTTGTGGCCTAATTCTGTGATACTTATCTTTGTGACGGTGATACATACATATATTTTTATATTTGCGGCCTAGTTCTGTGATCCTTATATTTTGTGATGGTGACACTTTTATCATTTAGACTTTTATTGTGGCCTAGTTTACAACTTATGTGTATTTGTTTCTTTCATGTAATCTAAATATCAGTATATATTTATTATATCATTATATGTTGTTCTCAGATATGTCTGGATGACGCGGATCCTATTCCCGCGGTAGATCCTCTAGACATAGTCCTCTTTAGGACAAGAATACTCCTTCCCGATCCTCTTTTCCTAGTACTCCATATTATTGACCACCAGTACCTCAGACTGCGACTACGACGACCATACACTATCGACCAGCAGTACTTCAGACTCCGACTGCGACGACCGCACGTGGCAATACTCTTAGGACTAGTAGTACTCCTGGGACCAGCAGTTCCAGGCCCGAGAGAATCCCGTCTAGTGTTTCTCCTCCATCCAGTATTCCTGCTGCTGACGGTACCATAGAGAAAGAGGGCTGGGGGATATGGCGGTCGAGTCGACTCTGTCTCTATATCAGAGCGATCCTCCGTGCACTCCGTCGGATGAGACGAGAATGGAGATTTGGGCCGATGGCCCTACAAAGTAAGTTAATTTGTTGTTTGTTTCTTATATATATATATATATAGATATATATATATATATATATATATATATATATATATATTGAGTTTAATTATTAATGAATATATAGATATCATCCCCTGGCGATACAGAGAGCACTGGAATATTTTCTGAGGCAAAACTATGGTGGGCCATGGATAAACTACTTGGATGCCTCGGAAGAGAGAAAGACGTTCTTGTTTGGGCACTTCAAGGGAAAAGTATATTTGGTTTTAATATTAGTAATATTTTTATGTTAATATTTTATAACTTACTATTGTACTTCTTATAAAGAACATATTTTTATCTACCACACCAGACCGCACAGATCGAGCAGCAATTTCCTGACTTCGCCGCCAAGCTGATACGGGATGCGATAAATGACCAGAATAATCATGATTGATTGGGACAACCAATCCAAGGTTGGATCATGACTGAGCAGTAGACTGCGATGAGGGCTAGATTCAATGCGGATAGGTATGGGGAAAAGTCAGAGAAGGCCAAGGCGGCTCAATAGATGGCGAAAAAGTGGTGTTGTGCGTCAATTCCGATGACGAAACATTTTCGTCGCTTGGTACGTCTTTCATTGTATACGTATAATTTTTAACATCGTGGCCTAATTTTTAACTTAATAATAAATAATATATTTCTTAACAGGTCCAGAGGGATGAGAATGCGAACATGGTGACAATATTCCTCGATACTCATAGGAAGGGGGGACAACTTATTTATGATAGGGTGACGCAGAGCGATATAAGTATTACTCTTATGTTTTGTTAATTTTGATATAACTTAGCAAAAATATATGTAATTAGCAATAAGTACCTAAGATATATAGTAGGTAATACGCTTATCAATAGATACGCATTTTTTTAGGATAAGCATAGGAGGCTCCGCGAAGAGTCGACCCAGCCCACACAGGGAGAGGGGAATAGTTCCTCGTAACCCCCAGCCCACCCAGCTTCGTCGGATGACGAGCTGTGGATGAGAGCCGTTAGTGGTCTATATAGGGGTACGTACTACGGTACGAGATCCTACAGTGCTTATGTTGCGTTACTGTCCTCTAGGAACCCTCTAACGACGTGCATACCCCACATCCCTCTCAGGAATTGCAGCGAGCCTAGGAGAGAGTTGACCTTCAGATTGCATCTCTGCATGACGAGTTGATAAAGAGGATTACGGTACAGCCGCAGACGGATGATGCGACACTCATAACACGTTTTGAATAGCTGGAGCATAGCATCATGGAGCTGAGGGATCTAGCCGGGTCGATAGAGCGCAAGTGACATCACTGTAGGATTCGCAGTTGACCGTGGGCGCTACACTATCGAGGATGCAGGCATCACATATTGAGATGAACGAGCGAGTGGAGACCGTAGGCGCTACACTATCGAGGATGCAGGCGTCATATCATGAGATGGGCGAGCGAGTGGAGCATAGTACTAGGAGTTGTTTTTTGTCATGGATACTTGCGATGCTCGACTGACAGAGTTGTTGCAGCGACGTCCTTCTGGTCCTCATGTATCGTCATCTACATGGACTCCTGCATCAGGTTCTGTGACGCTTACACAACAGCAGTTTGATGTGCTATTATCTCAGACTCGACGCGGCTCCTCCTCCTAATCAGTAGTAGTTTTTTTTGATATGTGTGTATTGGTCCATTCATGGGAGTTTGTACTTATTATTTGTACACTTTTATGTGTGACTTATTTGTACATTTTTTTGTGTGACTGGATATTGTGTGACTATATTCGGGCCTTAGAGTCATCTATTTATTGATTTATTTTATCATTGATTTTGTGTAATTGTACCGGTGTTGAGTGTTCCACCGAAGGGATCGACAAACCCAAGAAATTCAACGGAGGGTTGCTCTGAGTCTGTCTATTTGTTTGAAATGTGATACTACAAGCATGTTATACTATGATATTGCAAGCATTCATTTATTTTAATTTTTTTTATTTTTGTGGTAATATTAGCAACGTTTAACGATATTTAGTGATGTCCTTACGCGTCACTAATGACGTTGCTAAACTGTCTCATGGAGTCGCTGATCGTTACTACACGTCACTAATTATGGCTGACATGGCAATTTTGGCCATGTTAGCTATTCATCGTTGATTCTGTCATAGGTCGTCGCTAAATTTAACAAAAATTACCGACAATTATCGACAATTACCGACCCAATTTCAACGTCACAAATTTGGTGACGCTCGACGCTAAGAGTCGTCATTTTTGTGACTTTGTAATATTGCTAAATTACGGCACTAGAGCGACGTGTTTCGATATTGTTTTGATCAACTACTAGATTTTTCGCGACTAAGTCCAAATGTCGCTAAATACATCGCTACTCGGTATTAACGATGTATTTTTTTATATTTTATGACGCTTTCCTACGTCGCTAATTTGCCATATTCGGGTAGTATGTAAAGCGACCAAATAAGGTTGGTAAAATAGAATATCCAAATTACTACTTGTACCACCGATATACATATCACCCTACCAAGACTTGTTATGTCTTGAAAAGCAAGATACAGCAGTTGATAGATGCTAAAGCTATCAGCCTTCACAACGAAGAGAAGACAGTCATTGCCAATATGGTATCTCTTCAATTCGATAACTTTTCAGCACAAGAAGTCCCGAACGACGTTGTCCCAATACCTCGAGGTACGATGGAAGTGGTAAATCTTCGGTCGCTTAGAAGTCAAACAGTGGAATTGGTGCCTCTTACCACAAATCATGACAACGTTATATTGATTCATCCAGACCTGTTGTCAGATTGAGACTAGGTAGCAGTATACTCCAATTCAAAATCTAAGAAAGGTAATAAGTATAAATCATGCAAAATGATTGCTTCGAATCCTCATTCAGACGGAGATCAGGACCAACATCAAGAAGATGTATCTCTCGAGATCAGACGTCAATATCTGCATATTGCCGCACCAACCACTGCTCGTAAGCTTCGCTTAACGCACCGACAATGGTCCATGATTGGCAACGTTCCGCTATATAGGCCACAATAAATCTTCAGTGCTTAAAAAGGTGTTCCACTACTAGAATAAGCGGGATTAGCGACGTATTTTAGCGACTCCTAGTAAATACGTCGCTAAATTAGCAACTCGGTAAAAATCATCGCTAGGCGTCGCTAAATGGCGACATTTAGCGACGTTTAGCGACTTTTATTAAGATTTTAAAAGAATAGTCCCTATAAGTTCAATTAAGGTCGCTAAACGTCGCTAATATATCTGATTTAGCGACGTTTAGCGTCGTAATTAGCGACGTATCTATCAAAAATATTTAGCAACGTATTTAGCGACGTCTTTGGCGTCGCTAATTTTTATTTTAGCGATATTTTTATTTGACGTCGCTAAACGTCGCTAAATTTTGGTTAATTAGGGCTCAGTTTTCTTTTCTCCATCTGTCGAAAATTTCGAAAATGTTTCGATTTCCCTCGCCCCCCCCCCTCCGGCGACCGGGTCTCCACGGCTGTGCCTACTCCGGCATCCCCCTCCTCCTCCTCGAGATCTAGGTAATCTCTCTCTCTCTCATGTGACACTGACACAAGACACACGCACACAGACACGACACATGCACACAGACACGACACACGCACACAGACACACACGACACACACACAGACGCAGACACACACATACGACACACACACAGACGCAGACACACACACGACACACACACATGACACACACACACGACACACACACACAGACGCAGACACACACACACAGATGCAGATTAGGGTTAGGGTTAGGTTTAGGGTTAGGGTTAGGTTTTTTGACCTGGGGTTAGGGTTAGGGTTAGGTTTAGGGTTTTTGAGCAGGGGTTAGGTTTAGGGTATCACATTAAAGTTTCAATGACATTATTAATAGGATTTCCTCTGATTCTAGTCTCCTAGCTCACTGACACAACACACATGGGACCTTGGTGTGTGTAGGTATATAAGACCTAGGCATCAATTATTAGTTTGGGTATTTGCAACAATCTTAGTCCCCGGCACTCTATTGTGACATCACTACATAAGCCCTTACTTGTTGGTCTTTCCCTATTGTCCCCCATGACATCAAATAGTTTCTTATCTGATGACGGAAGGCCAAGTCTTTCACTAAAAACTGTGTCAATAAAGCTGTGGGTTGATCCTGAATCAACCAAGGTCATTGCAGATTTGTTCTTAAAAGTACCCCTAAGTTTCATAGTGGAATGATGCATGCTGTCTGATAGTGCTTTAAGGAGATTTCAAATAGACTCTGAGGATCGTTTGTAAAAGTATGATAATTTTCTGATACTGACCCTAGAGTGTTAGAGCCTCCTTCATCCTCATCTGATACCACATTTATAATTTCTTATCCTTGCGCCAGTACGCTAGTCCACTTTTTATCACGGAGGAAACATAACCCCAAATTCTCTCTCCAAATTCTCTTTAGGATAAGACCCTTCTTAGCTGCTTCAGTATTGGCTAGAGGATAGCTGTTAGTGTTCACCAAATTCTCTTTAGGATAAGAAGTAGCCCATTGAATCCTCCTAACTACTGATATCTTTACTTCCAGAAGCCTAGCCACTTGCATAGCTGCTGGCAAAATGATAGGGCTACATACCTGGACCTCATATCTCACCTCCTCCATAAGACCCCCAATGTACCGACTCACGAGACATCTCTCAAGAAACCCAGTCAACCTTTTAGACAACTTCTGAAATTGCAGTCTATAGTCATGAACTGTGCCTTTCTGTTTCAAGATTTTTATTTCAATAACATGAACTGTGCAGTCTATACTACTATTTACTTTAATCTTTATCATCCAAATCTCATAATTCAATTTTAATTTCAATTACAATCATATAATTTAATATTGGATCATATTTTCAAACTAGTTCAATAAATCGGTCATTTTATTTTGTGACACATAGGATATAAATAAGATATTATGGTATCATTATTATACTGCAACAAACAGCTAATTCTTTGTGAGTCATCTAATTCTTCCGTTCCGGTCCAATAGCTAACTCTTTGCTAATTCTTTGTTTTTATCTATCTTACCAGATGGCACCCAAAAGAGCGACACCTCCTACTGTTAAGGAGGAAGTGATGCCTCCTACTGTTAAGGAGGAAGTGATGCCTCCTACTGTTAAGGAGGAAGAGATACCACCTGCGGGGAGTTCCAGTCACCCAGCACCTATTGCGGCTGTATCTCAGACGGGGAGTTTCAGTCACCCAGCACCCATAGCGGAGCTTGATAACATAAATGCTGTTTATGCTCAGTATTTGAGGGACTGGTATCTGCCCAATTTTGGAAATCCTCGAGATTGATACTATAATGTTTCATATACTTATATATTATGCATTTTGTGTTACTGTGATACTCTGATACTTATATATTATGTATTTTGTGATGCTGTTTATGCCCATTTTGTGTGACTGTGATACTGTGATACTTTTATGACTGTGATAATTTTATTGTCTATCTATAATATTTGTGTGTATTAATTGTATGACTGTGATACTTTTATTTATATTAAATATTGTTAATCCGGTGTTGAGTGTTCCACCGAAGGGGTCGGCGAACCCATAGAATTCAACGGAGGGTTGCTCCGGGTCTATTTTTAATTAGAAATTTATAAATTATAGGAATAATAGTTTGGAACAATTCAGGTTTTTTTTTACTTTTTTTGTAAATATAGAGACGTATTTAGCAACGTTTAGCGACGTCTAGCGACTTTTTTATAAGTCGCTAAACAAGTCGCTAATTAGCGATATGTCAGTAGCCGTCGCTAACGACGTCGCTAAACGTCGCTAAATATGTCGCTGTACGTCGCAAATTGCAGACATGGCAGTACTGCCAGGTCATTAAAGACGTCGCTGTTACGTCGCTATATAAGTCGCTAATGAACGACGTTTAGCGACTTTAATAAACGTCGCTATTTCGTGACGCCGCATCGCTAAACATCGCTATATTTAGCGACTCAATAAAGTCGCTAAAAAACGTCGGCATAGCGACGTTTAGCGACGTTTTTCCGTTCAGCGACTTGGTTTCTTTCGACTGCGTTAAAATGTCGCTAATTACGTCGCTAAACGTGTTTAGCGACTTTTTTTTGTCATTTGGCGACGTTTTTGGGCGTCGCTAATTTGACTTTTTTGGTAGTGTTCCTACACAAATTCCATCTCCTACTTCTGCAACCATTAGAGCATCGACCTCGACTCAAGTGCTTGAGGAGGATCGCCCCTAATTTTATCGATACAGCCAATAATTTGTACGTTTGATGCAAAATATGGGGTATGATTTCTAGAAAGCTGAAGGTTTGAAATTTGGAAAGGGATAACGTATTCCTCTATAACTCTGAGGATAGTCCAATAAATCCCGTAGTGGATTGGGCTACGACGAGACCAGCCTACAGACTTGCTCCAAGAAGGGGCATGATAAAAAGAAACTCAAGTCTTGTAACATGGTACTTTTTTCTCCGATTCCCAAAGAAAAAGACATGGCTGGTACCAGGTCTGGCAAATATTATCATAAAACTTATGAATCTATCCCGAAAGATATTACTGATACTCTTCCTATTTTACCAACTCCTGCTGCTCCGGTCACAACCGAACCTTGTACTTCGAAGCCTACTACGACAGAGAAAGGAATGCAAAAGGAAGTACACTTCGAAAAATCTCTGAAGAAGAATGTACCTCAAGGACTTGAAAAGCCCGACAATTTTGATATATTGGCACAACTAGCCAATACCCCAGCCCGACTCTCTATATTCGAGTTACTTCGTTTGTCGAAGGAGACTCGTGAAGCTTTGAGCGAAGCTCTGATACATGAGGACTCATGCTTAGCCCAACTCAAGACTCCTGAGGAAGATCCATTAGCATATCCTCAATGCCACAACATGATCAAGACGATTCCTAACATTACCTTCATGAAAGATGATATGCTACTCAAAGATAATCAGCATGACATGCCTCTATATTATACCGGTTACATCGGATCTATTAAGGTGAACCAGATTCATATCAACCCTGGTTCTTCACTCAGCATCATTCCTAATAGTCTAATGAGAGGATTGAAGATACCGATGCACAACCTGTCTGCTACCAGTTCTACCATTCTAGGCTTCAATGCTGGAAGAAGTAAACCACTGGAAAAGATATGCCTAAAAAGTTAGATAGGTGATCTACGTACTAAATTCACATGATATGTGATTTACTCTAACGTTTCCTATAACGTTTTGTTGGGACGGCCATGGATAGATAAGCATAAAATTGTACCCTCCACCCTACATCAATACTTCAAGTATGTGAACAGTAGAGGAGAGGTCAAAACAGAGGTAGCTAACCTCAACCCTTTCAAAGTTGTCGAAGCCTATTTCGCTGACTCTGCAGTCTATACACCGGGGTATATGAAAGAGGAAGCTAAACAAGTTAGTGATGAAGCTAAAAATACTCCAAATGAAGAGCCTCCGATAATCAGAGTCAAAGGACGTACTACTCGTCCAACTCCTTCAAAGCCTCTCGGTATCAACCTGTACAATTCATCTGCATTGGTCATCAACATTCGATACAATGAACAACCAACATTGGAGAATGAATCACTTGTTATCGACCTTCGTCGTAACAAGCAATCAACATCCATGAATCAAACCCAAGTCGTCAATCTTGCCAAGCCTCCTGTCAAGGTTGAAGATTATGTCGACTATGTGGAAGATGAAGAAATCTTATATTTCATAAATAAAGAAGTCTCTACTTCGTACTACATTGATGTTGAACCCTTTGCTAAAAAATTCTTAGAGGCTCTTCATCTCTACAAACCACTGTCCATACCCGTGGCATCTCCATTCCAATATATTTTGTCATATGAACCATATGAGTAGGCATACTTCATACAGTACAAGCAATTTCAGATAATTTTTGGCAAAGCTGGAAACAAAAGAGTCGCACAGACTAATGGTTTTGACGAGGATATGGGAAAGATACAACTGTATCGTTACAACCAACAAGCCAAGAATATCATACAAGGGATGGGCTACAACTTAAAATCTGGCTTGGGACTAAATTATGGAAAAGACAGACAAACTCCTATAAGTCACCTCTCTCCTAAAGGGAAGCCAAAAATATACTACCGATGGACTGGACGTGGTGTGGGATATGTTACACCACCAACGAGTCCTGAAAGTTCAAAATCAGAAGAAGAGATAAATTATTATTATTCTGACTCATCATTTTAGGATTTTGACGAATGCATGTGTGACGTATTCAAACATGCTTTCTCTGTAAATAAGGTGTCAACTACCCCAGATGAGGAGGACGTTGAACTATTGAAACCATTCAAAAATGACCATGGGCACAACAAATGGATACTCAATGTGAGCTTCGATTTGAGCAACGTGAACCACCTACAGAGGATGAAATAGTCCAAAGAATCTTCCACAAGACCAATCTTTAATATCAAGAGTCTTCCTGAAGAATATCAACACGCTTTACTCCAGCTAATAAAGGAGTATATCGATGTCTTCGTCTGGAGTTATAAGAATATGCTTGGCCTAGATCCTCAAATAGCCACACACAGTCTCAATATTCTTCCAAATGCTTAACCGGTGAAACAACAACAACGGCGGCTCCGTCCAGATATAATAGATGCAATTTTAGCAGAAGTCAATAAACTCATTGTCACCACCCCATTTCCAGAGCCGGGTATTTTTTTTTAATTTAGTTAATTGTGTATTATTTATAATTAATTGTATTTATATTTAATTAGTGATTGTATTATTTTTTTATTGATTGTTTTAGGATTTTGGCTAGCCTGGACCCATGTCAGACCCTAGTGGACCCATGTCCGACCCAACCCACACCCTTGTGAGACTTATTTTTGGGTTTAGAATATTTATTATATTTTTAGTGGGTTAGTTGGAGAGATTGGGAGTTAGTTTGAGTGCTTTTGGAACCCGAAACCCAAACCCAGGTGAAAGGAGGGCATTTTGGTCTTTTGAAGACTATGTAAACCTTATTTCTTGCTTGGGAGACCCGACCACAGGCCCTATTCCCGACCAAAACCAGCAGCACAGCCCCCTCCCATTTCTTCTTCACTTCTTCTTCT